>JAVQJF010101833.1:0-25023 GCA_036023855.1 Gadopsis marmoratus
TTCCTTGCCACTGTCGCCTAGCGCTTGCTCATGGTGGAATTGTTGGGTCTGTACATATAGAGTTGGCTTGGACTTGCTCTATATTAACAAGTGCTATGAGATAACTGTTATGATATAGCGTTATATAAATAAAAAAATTGAATTGAATTTTGAACTACTGCAAAAACATGCTCATTTTCAAAATTGTTTTGTGAATGTTGATTAAATAGCGATATAATGTTGGCGTTTTTACTATTCCTGCTCCACATTTTCATAGCATAATTCCTAGCATAATTCATAGCTGTAACATCTACTCTTATTAAAACCACACAATTTACTGCTTTTTATAAAGAAATAAAATTTATATTGAGCCTGCTTATTGGTCCGGCCCTCCTCAACAGTCTCGGTTTCTCATGTGGCCCCTTGGGAAAATTAATTGCCCACCCCTGGTCTAACCTGATCATACTATGACAGTTCTGCAGTAAATCAGTGTGTACATAGCAGCTTTAACTGTAATTGATGGTGAATGACGTCAGAGATATTGTACATAGGTTTTTCATGAATTTGGTTCCCAGCCAAACCAAGGAAAATAATTAAAGACAGATGATAGCTTCAAATAAATGCAAAGACATCAACATATACTGAATATCTGAAATGACCAGTGCTGTTGATCAGTTATAAAAAAGGCACAAACTGATAATGAAATGGCTGAGCAGTGGGCCAGCAGGAGAATGTTGCCACAGACACCAGGTTTAAAAAGTCTGTTACACTGCAAAATACAGAGAGATTTACGTGGTGGTGATCAGTATTGTGTGAACTCATCTGGCAACGGCTTGAATATTACTACTACTTCATATGCCCTGATGTTCTGCACAGTTGGCAGAAAAGTGTATTCGGTGACCCCCTGTGCTCATGGTGTGTATTCTTTAATACAACACTGCATATAAACAATCAGAGGCCCACTGATCATAATGCTGTTCTACAGCACAAACCGTGGACAAAAACTGCATAATGTACCTTTAAACTCAAGGACAAATGAAATATCTACATCAGTCATTATTAACATTACATTCACAACTAGCAGTATTTTAATAATTTAAGGGCCAAGTGGATCAGTAAATAATATAATCTGGGATTCTAGTGGTATTTCTCCTTTTAAGTATTTCATGATGACCATTTTTTACGCAATAAAATGCAACAGACGTTGTAATATAAAGGGAAGAATAATTGGGAATGCGAGGAAGTGATGTGTTCATGTTAATAAATCATAATGTACTGCAAATAAATGAGAAAAAGTATTACATAACAGTATTTTACAAAGCTGGTAATGGGAGGAGCGTCCTCTGTACAAGCATTTTCTATGTAGGACTGCATTTTGGTATTGACATCAAATTTACACGAATGCGCACACTGATTTGGCATATCAGACAGATTCAAATGAGAAACGAGTGATGGCTACAAATATCGCTGCAATGTGGGACGTCACCAGAACCAGATGTTAACCTTAACCAATCCAAAACCATGCCTAAACCCAACCAGCTAATCACAGCACCCAGACAGTACATGCCCACTTTAAGCATTGTGGCTATAATATCTCAACTATATTGGTTTACTTTCACCTTTATTAGTTTTGGCTTCAGTCATTCAATTGTGGTATGCTTCTGTATGTGTGTGGTCTTTGCACGTGTGTGTAGGTCAGTGTCACTTTATGAAAGTGACTCTCTGCCTGAGTGGCAAATGCTGGTGATGTCCTGTAATCCTGCAGGGTGCTCCGAAGGCTCTGATGATCAGAGCCATTCATCAGCAGCTCCACAAAGACTCACACACATACTGTACACAAGACATCATTTCAAATGCTCAAATGTAAATGCACAGAAGCGCCCTCACAGATGTGCAGGCAACCACAAATAAACAGGTTTTTCATCCATGCATCTACAAATAGTCACCTTGGAATTATAAGGTTCTGACATTTTTGTCAAAATTGAGTTATTCGCATATTCTTATTTTGTAATAACTTATTAACATTGTGTGAGGTGTTTTTTTTTAGTTGTATTCATTTTTGGATTTTCTATTTAGATAACAAAAAGGTTCTATCTATCACTATTGGGAATGCAAAAAACGTTGAAGCTCAAAATCAGAACCAAGGTGGTGAAATGTGCATTGGTGAAGTCTCACCCAAGGCTGCATATAGAAATTTCCTTCTCTAATATTTGTAAGTATTGAGTATTTTCACACTGTGGAATGGCGATTTTTACTTTTTTTAGAAAAATGTCTGAATACTTCTTCCACCATTGCTCATGATTTAGGGACAGGATCCAATTATTGAGTTGGCGTGCAGAAAGCTTATTGAGAGTCGCTCTTCTACAATCTGTATCTTTGCATCGCACTCACTGTTCAGGTCACATGGACATTATGTTGGCTGTAACACACAGGGGTCTTAATGTTATTGGTACTGTATAATAGTTTAGACATTTACCACTGCTGATTGTATATTTTTTTGATTGTGTATTATTTTTTTTCTTTTTTTCCATTAGAAGAAGAGTGCAAGGGTTTGATTTCTTGCCTTAAGGAGAACACCAGTTATTTCATATTGTTTTAAAGCTGTGCCTTATTTCCACAGCTTTTGCAGGCTAAAGGAGTGATTATGTTAAAAAGAAATTGCATTGCTTTCCTAAAATACAACCTTTGAATACAGTACTATTAGATAATGTAGTTCTTACAGCAATATATCACTTACTGGGAAAAATATTGGGTTCCTGGTTGGTAAATAAATACATTTTACTGATTGGACTGAACCTATGTTGGGAATTCTGGCTAAATATTCCTACAAGGGCATACATTCAATATGTACATTATTTTTTTTTACAGGTGTTCCCCATGCTTGATATTCACTCATGTCAGCCGTTTCTAAAGTACTGTAATTTATGAATATTGGTTTATGCACAGGGAGTTTCAGCAAAGCATGGCAATCTTCCAGTGGTGACCAGGCCGTTCAAACACAGGGTCATAAATTCAGAAATGTTTTGCAAATTATATGGGGAAATGCAATTATAGTTTGGGGCTGTAATTGCCTGCGCTGTAGGAGTAGACAGAAGATGGCATTTATGTCTGTATGTAGTGTGTACCACTGGGCTCACAGGACTATAACAAGACAGCCCATGTCCTGGGTTTCAATCAGCTTGTACTGTATAATATACAGTAACTCAGCATATTCTGAGAAATGATTGACGGAATGGGAGAAGTCCAGCACTTTATAGTTGTATCCTTGACAAAGTCTGATATGTTGCAGGTATATTAGCGTTGTCAGTATTGTCAGTAAACCAAATAATAATAATAATAAACTTTATTTATGTAGCACTTTTCATACAGGGGGTGCAGCTCAAAGTGCTTTACAAGATAGAGACGAAAGAAAGGAGAAAAAATAACTAAATAAATAAAACAATAAAATAGTGCAAAAAGTGTGTAATAAAACCAAGCAAACATATTGGTAACAAAGACAAGAAACAAAAAATAGCAAAAGCATGTATTCTAGGAACAATGAAATATTTGAAAGACAGCACTAAAACGAAGAAGATATACGACCAATAAAATAGGTCAGGAAAAAACAAAACAGTAGAACAAAACAGTTCAATATGCCAAACAGAAAAACAGAAAAAGCAGTCAGGGGAAGAGTGACAATTATTTTAAAGCAATGCTGAATAAACAAGTTTTCAATTGTCGTGTACAAATGTTCACAGAGTTTGCATCTTATAGCCTTGGGAAGGGAGTTCCATGATTTTGGGGCATAGTTAAAAAAGGCTGAGCTGCCAATTTTCTTATATGTGTGAGAGTTTATATTTAAAAAACAGCAGCAGAGGATGTAAGAGGCCGTGAGGGATTATAAAACAACAAAGACTCAATAATGTAGGCCAGTCCCAAACCATTAAGAGTCTTTTAAATCAATCCTAAAAGCCAGTGTAGGTTCACTAAAACTGGGGTGCTCTCTCTTTCTTATTCTAGTTAAAGGTCTGGCAGCACAGTTCTGAATTAATTGTAGTTTATCATTTGATTGCTTTGGAAGACTGGTAAGGAGAGAATTACAGAAATCTAATCTATTTGAGATAAATGCATGAGCAAGTTATTCGGCATCTTGTTGGGATAGAAACAGCTGTACCTTAGGAATTTTTCTTAAATGAAAGAAAGCTGCCTTGGTCACCTTCTTTATGTGGGATTTAAAACTTAAGTCTGAGTCTGTGATGACACCAAGGGTTGTGACTTCTGATTTAACCTGCAAAGCCAAACTATCAAGCTTGGCGAGATCCAGCTCTCTCTTTTTGGTTCTGGGCCAACTAATAAAATTTCAGTTTTTTCTTCATTTAATTTTAGAAAAAGGTTCTGCATCCACCTTTTTATTGCAGCCAGACCAGATGATAAATGGCAGAGGGTATGATTATTATTTCGGTCCAATGAAATATACAGCTCCCATAGTAACAAAAAACAGTTCTCCCTGTTATATAAGACCAGAACCATTTCAAAACACACTTAGAGGGGGCAACCCTGTTCAAGGAACTCAATGAGTATATTTTGATCGATTGTGTCAAAAGGCAACATTGATATCCAATAGAACTAGAATGGATACCATATTGGCATCAGGGCTAACCCTAAGATCGTTCACAACTTTGGTAAGGGCTGTCTCAGTACTGTGATTTTCCCTGAAAACATGACTGAAACTTGTTTAAAATATTATTTCTGTTCAGGTAATTGGGAATTTGGTTAAAACAACCCTTTCCAATACCTTACTTAAAAACGGGACATTTGATATAGGCTGACAGTTATTTAAGACATGAATATCTAGGTTTGTTTTTGTCAGCAGTGGTTTTATAGCTGCAATTTTAAAGGATTCTGAAAAACATAGTTTTAAGGGAGCACGTGGAAGACTTACTTTCATTCACAAGCCTATATAGTTCCTTGCTAGGTTGACTAACATCATCACATGTGACGACAGCTGCTCTTATGGATGTATTTTTGTTCTTAAAAAAATGGCAAATTCCTCACATATAGTGGAGGTTATTCGGTCTGGCACATCACAGACAGGGTCAGGATTGAACAACCAATTTATAGTTGTGAATAGTGTTCTAGGATCATTTGTACTCTACGCAATCATCTTGGAAAAATTTGCTCTTTTGGCAGAACAAATGGCTCAGTCAAAAGACATTATATGTTTCTTGTAAATATTGCAATGGACTTCTATACGTGTTTTCCTCCACTTTCTCTCCGCTGCTCTGCAGGATCTCTTTTGTTCATGAACAGAATCAGTCATCCATGATTTTATTTTATTGAATGACCTCTTTTTGTCGCTGAGTAGCGCAACTATATTTATGATATTCGTCAAGATGCTATTGAAAAAGTCTAACATTTCAGTTATTGAGTTGTTTATATTGGATAGTTTGGACACGGTTCTAAGAATTTATGCAGAGTTTCAAGATCTAATAATTTTTTACAAACAGTAATTTTATACTTCGGTGTGATACAGAACGTCTGGTTCTGAGCAAAATGACAATGTAATGGATGCTCCTGCTTGCACTCAAATTTTTACTGTGTTCCAAGGAAGTAAAAGTCTTTAGTAAAACTCCTAAAAGAAGCAACTAAATGATGGAACTTCATCGCCCTCCTAATTGAAGATGATAAGAAAGGGAGAACAATAACAGGAGACAATGGATAGTACATGCCGTCTCGCTACTGAGGAGACTTAAATAAGGCACGGAGAGTATCTGTGGCTTAAATTGACACTTAATGCTATGCAATTCGTATGGACCCTAAATTCCACTGCTGCCACAGCGAGCATCTTGCAATCTGATGTTACATCTGTCACAGTAAATGTTGAGCATTTATAGACTGAAGTTGCAAGTTTCAAGAACTCCTTACCACAATGACATCAAAACGAACCAGGACAGTGGTTCAGTGGTAAGTTGCCCTTTAACGCAGTATTTGTACATTAAAGGAAATATGCTTAGTTGCTTTTTGGTGGAGCTAATCTCTGGTTTGTACAGGAAATGTGAAACTACCGCCGGTTAGCTTAGCTTAAACTGGAAATGGGGAAACACCTAGCCTGGCTCTGTCCAACGCTAGCTATATCCACCTACTAGCACCTCTAAATGTAATTTGTACATTTGAGAGTAGTATTGATCTTCTCATCTAAGTCTCCTCCAGGAAGCAAATAAGCATATTAACCAAAATGGCAAACTATTCCTTTACGCTCTACTGTATATCAGCTGCGGTGTCATTTACATAATGTGCCAGGACTTTGATTAATATTTGGTTTCTAACAATACAGATGATTCTAGTCCAGTTATTTGTGTTTGATTTTTGATTGTCGGATAATTTCTGATTCATTGCATTTGATGTATAAGCAATCGATTCTGATACTGAAATCAAATGGATGTGTATCTGCCTCCCTCAAAATAGCTCACAGTCAGCCCAAGGAACATCAGCAGAGTGTCATTCGTATCCCAAAAATACCTGTGCACAGTGAGGTTTGATGATTCTATTTCTGTCTTTGCTCTATCAATAACTTTAGGGCATAGTGACAGTTAATGAATGCCTCCTCTTTCCTGCATGACAGCACATCTAAATCCGCTGACTCCATCCAGTGGAGCACTGCATTGAGCATAGCAGGTGTCATTGCTTTATTGGTTGATTCACACAGTTAATGCCCCCTAAAAGGCACACAGACTCAACCTAATTATGTCAAGAACAAAAACATAGACCTTTTGTCACTGGATTCATGCTCTTATTCACTTCATCTTCTCTAATGATCATTGTTCTTCAGAGAAAGACTTCTTCATCCAGCTTTAGCTAAATTTAGCAGCCTCTAGGGCCATTCATTCTCCAGAAATCTTAAAACGAAACTTACTCATCTGCCTATTAATGTGACTTGACGAAAAAATCTAAAGGGCTTAATGAGGGTTCGGTAGTGGATGTCACTGATTGATTCTGCTTGTACTCCACTGTTACCCGCAGACCCTAATGAGTTCATAGTAAGCCCACTTAACCCAAATTGGGTGTTATTAACTGGCCTTCCCAGCCTTCTCCTAGACTGAGAGGGTTGTCCATTAACCCCAGGGTTGGTGGTTCGATCCAGGCTCCTCCTGTTCACATGTCGAAGTGTCCCTGGGCAAGACGCTGAACCCCAAGTTGCCCCCGGTGGAGGCCAGCATGGCAACTGTGTCCCCATCGGTGTGTGAATGTGTGAGTAAATGGGTGAATTAGACTACAGTTCAAGGTTAGATTACTGTTACAGTGCTTTGGGAATGGTTGAAAAAGCACTATAATAGTCCATTTACCGTTACCATTTACTAAAGTTACCATCTACAATCAGCCAAGCTCCATATAGAATCAACAAGCATCTTTCTGACCCATTTGTGACTTATTTTTTCATAGATACACTTACTTCCTTTCTCTTCGAGTCTGAGATGAGTATATACCTCTGAATGACCTGTCTGTGTATTAAGTGTGCGGCTGGAGTGTTTAGCCTAGATTAGCATAAATGCTGGAATCAGGGAGACCCGCTCATAAAAGCATTGCTCCATAGTACTACTAGTGGTCAAAATCTCCACAGAGTATCTTTAACAAACGGAAACAATGGTTTTGTCTTTCTCATTCTTGGGGGGGAAAAGCAATTATGTATTTACTTTTCCTCTAAGGATGTTTTCTGCTTAAAATGACATTACCAAATGAATGCCATATGGGTATAAAATAAGCCAAAGGATTACTAGTGAAGACATGATTACTAACTGGTGACATTGCCTTTTCCGTTCTTATACTACAATCAGCAGTTAAACGTGCACATATCTGATTTTCTGTGTACTGTTGTGGTTCTCTGATGCAACATATGTCTAATAAATCGTGCAGCATGTGTGCTTTCTTGCTAGACTTTGTTCCTTGTGTTGTTATTAGAAATAACTGTGGAAACACAAATTCGGTGTTAATAATTGATGTAGGAAGCATATGCACATGCAGTAGTGCTTGCACTTTGGGATGATGCAGAGCAAATTTTAGGAATCTGCAGATGCCGTACATAACATCTCCCTGAAGGACTGGATTTAAAGTTGTGCAGGGGAGAGTGAGAGCTAGAGATACCCTTCTGGGTTTCTTCCACCACTCACTGACATGAAAAGGGCTTTTATTCCGCAGAGACAGAGCAGTAGAAAAAAGTAGGAGGTAGATGATAGAAGTCGACCGCTGCTATGTGGGGGATGGAGAAAACCCTGTGCAGAGCTAGCATCTTTACTAGCATCTAACATCATATCACTGTACCTGCAGGGAGAATAGAAAGCACTGAGCTATGCCCTTATGAGAGTGGGACTTGCAGGTAGCAGATTCATTTTGTGCAAAGAGGATTTTCAACTTGATAAAACATACCTCTGTGTCATACTCCCCAAGCACAGATTGTCCTCTCCTTCTATTCTTTGTAGGTTACAAGCAGTTGTATTGGCAGTCCCTGAATGGAAGGCTTGTCACCTTTTACTGGTGCTGACACATACACATGAATCACCTCCAGAGCAGCCGTCTGTCAGCATGGCCACCCATTTTTACGCCACACTCCAATCTGCCAGTTAGTCCTTATTAATTGACAGTGGGCATGCTTAATGGCTGTGTCATTCAGAGGGGTGACAGTGGGTGGGGAAATTACAGAACAGTGCCCAGTATTTCCTAGAAGAGAAGAACAATAATGAAGTCTTCAGTCTTAAATCTAAAAAGGTAAATAGAGCAGTAGAACAAAGACTCAAACCCTCAAAGACTTGGAACGCTTTTTGGGGCACCTGACTCTCCTTTATTTATTTTGTTTTTCTAACCTGTTCTAGCAGTCAGCATCAAGTGCCACACATCATTTCATTCAGGAGAACCTTAAGTTTCAGTCTGGCTTATTTAAAGTCCCCATTTTACATTTTCTTTGTCTGAGAATGGATGAATTTACCAGAATTTTTAAAAAGCTCTTGAAAATATCTGATGTTTTTACTGTGAACTCAGACAGAACCACAGGATTTCTTTCATTTTTTTAATTTAGAAAGTTGTACTTACAAATGTTTGTCTACATCTAATCTCTCCTAAGTAACAGCCATTTGTTACAATATTATTCTATTTTATAGCTATAGACCTATGTGAGTTTAAAAAGCAAAATAACTTGATAGTGTCTGACTATTAGTCTAGATATTTGAAGATTCTAAATATGCCAACTACTACTAGCGGTCAGGCTGTAAACTACATTTGCACACTACGGCATCCCTGATGTAGTGGTGAGCGTAATGAACCTCAGCAGAGATGAGAAGGTTTAGTAGGGACTATGACTTTCTTCGTACAAGCTCAAGCCTACACTTCCCATAGAGCAACAGACATGCAGAGAGGGCTGTCCAGACAGCAAAATGGATACTAAGGCAGGAGGACCCCCCTCTGGCTTTGATGATGTAGACTTAGCCACGTCCTCCTTTTCTACTGGAGCCAGTCCAGCGGAATTGCTGATGGGCAGAAAACTCAGAAGAACACAAGAAACAAGAAATTATAAGAAATTCTGAAACCGAACTGGCCCAACAAGGATGAAATTCGACAGGCCGGCGCCACAGCCAAAAACAAGCAGGCGTACTACTAGTAATGCTAGACCAGACGGCTCATGGTGAGCGCTACAGAAGGAACAGGCGCCATCTGTTGACCGTGCCCAGAACACCCTCATCTGTCAGCCAGCATCCTGACCAATTCGCTCCTGTGTGGAGAGGAGCGCTGAGATTGACAGTCAAGCTAAGAATTCATATGCTCAATACTATATCCCAGTTGTGCTTATAAAAAGTCTTCTAAGGATACAGAATCCCATGACAACTTGTGACTGACACAAGTTTGGGCAACCCTTCTAATGGAGAACACCATGCTCCTGGAATGGATTTTACTTCTACTGTATCTGCTACTGCGTGCCTGTATTCACAACCCTTGATGTACACAAACTGTCATGAAAGGTTTCTCCACCATGAAGTACATAAATAATACGGATATTAATGATTAATGATTGTGTTAGCCTGTGGTGCAAGATGTGTATGTCTACATATGGAGAATCTAACCGCCTTTGGAATGCACAGAAAAGTGGTCTTTGTCAGAAAATATGGCTACTCGTTAAATGACGTCTGAGCAGTCATTCCCAATCTCATTAATCATTGGCACTTGGCCGATGCGCGACTGTGCTGACATAGCATTTCTGGAAATATATAGCCCTCCAGGCTAAAGGGGATTTCTCTGTGCAACCCTCTTCCATCAGTCTTCTGGATTTTCTCTCCACCCCTTCACCTGCTATGAGTTTTTACTTGGAAACTCTTCAGGAACCTGTTTTCCTGATCCTCTTCCACCCTTCTTTTTAGTTCCACCTTTGGCTGCCTTTCTCCCTCCCTCCCTAAAAGCTGTAATTTCATTTAACATAACTTCTGTTTACCCCCAAGCCAAAACACTAACATCAGCATCAAAAATTGCTATTGGCTACATGAAATGCCTCCTTTAAAATGAATGAAAGCTGCTCCACTGCTGCAATGTGTTGGTGTTGCAAAAGTAAAAAATATATATCTAAAGTTCACTAGTAAGGCATAGAGCAGATATTGGCCATTTTATTTGTTTGTAATGTTGTGTTTTTTCTTATTGTCAACAAATGCCATAAAAAGACCCAAACCAATGAAGTGATCAAGTATTGTGTGCGTATCCAACCTGAATTATATTACGATTTATAATTTCCTCTGTGCCATAGATCTCCATTGCTCAAAACATCAATGAATGTCTGCAGCCCTTTAATAACTTAAAGTTAACTGGTGTGTTTTTGAGGTGTCTTGCTCTGGGTATTAATTCAATTCAGTTTTATTTATCATGACAAAGTTATCTCATAGGACTTTTTCCCCCTCCACAGAGCAGGTCTAGACCGACTCTTTATGAAATATGTTAGTGTCATTGATAGACTATATCAGACCGCGAGGAAAAATGAAGCCATGTTCGTTGCGAGTCATAAAGCTCCCTGATCCAAAAAGTCCTGCATTCAGTTGATATGCTCAGACACTGCGAGGGAACAAACCATGGAGGTGGAAGGTACTGTGGCTATTATTCAGAAAAATGGAGAATGCCATGAAAACAATTTTTTAACAGCTTAAGGTTAATAAGTTGCTTCATGTGCAGAGTAGATTGATGCGGTGAAACCTGACTTTCTTCTGGGGATTCCCGAGAGAGACAATGCTGACAAATGACAAGATTAATTCCCCATAGAGATTTCACTTTCCAGATTAAGGGATACACAGAACAAACATTTAAACAGACTGTTTTAACAGAATGAAATGGTACACACCTAGCCGCAGTGACTGTACTATCTTGCACTTTAAAGGAAAGGCTTCCATAACGCTCATGTGAATGTTAACAGGTCATGTTTCAGGGTGTAGGCAGGGGAGGAAAGAACCCAAATGCAGACAACTTAGCAAGTTAAGGGGTTTTATTAAACTTGCAACACAAAGACCCTTACGGCCAGTAAGGCAGACAGGAAGAAAAGCAAAATCAAAATCCAAAACGGAGAGAGTGCAAGCAGGGGAACACAGAGAAAAGTCCACTTGGAGCACACGGCAATCCACAAGAAACACAGTAACAATACCCACCAACACTAATGACCCACAGTGTAAGAATGAACCAACAAGAGATGCAGAAACTGAACCGGTATAAGTAGACAAGACACTAATGAGGGAACACAGGACAGGTGAACACTGGGAGCAGGTGAAATAATCTACAATCAGGGACCCACAAGGGCAAGGTCAGACAGGACACTGACTCAAAACAGGTGAACACTGAACAGACCGGAGAAATAAAGCTGTAAAACACAAGACCAGAAGTACACAGGATGAGTAACATAAAACAAGAAACACAAACACACACACCGACACAGACTGTGACACATTCCATCTCAACCTCTACCTCTCCCTCTTCCCTCTTCCTAATTTTTTTACATATGTAAATCTATTTTCTGCTGGGACTGTTTTTCTTTGTTTACCTATATTATAGTAGGTGCAGCGTCTGTATGTGTAATTCTTTTCTATCTCACAAACACAACACAGAAGTTACACCATCTCAAATTCTGCATTGCAGGTGCACAAATCCTGTGCACGAATCACAAATTAAGAAACTCACACCCTCACATTTTTGCTACAGTTGCTGCAGTGAATATGGTGCAAAACACATTCGCACACCTGTATAAGAAATGTGAACAATATTTGCACATCTGCAAGTAAGTCTCTGAATTCATGGAATTCATATTTTTTTCTTGCATACATGTCTATCACAAACACAAGACAATAACTACAACAGTATGAATCTTCCGCTACGAGTTTAAAATACAGTTTTTTCGCTCCCAAATGACGAGTTCTGAGTGCTCTCAACTTTGCTGTGTGTACTCCAAACATGCCTGTAATGTATTTTGGTCCCACTCCATGTATTAATTTATCAACAAGCAACATTGCCTTGTATGCAATTCTGTGGCTGACAGGGAGCCAGTGTAGTGACTTAAGAATCGGTTGATATCCTTTTGGTGATGTCCTGTAATAACCCTAGCAGCTGCATTTTGAATAAGCTTTTGGGTAGACTTTTTGTGGAGCCCTACCAAAGACCATTGTAGTAGTCAACCCTGCTAGAAATAAAAGTGTGAATGAGTTTTTGATGACTAATGACACCGTCAGCCTGACAGAACTGTAACATTACTACTTTATGCAAATACAGTTTAACTGAAATGATGTGCTTTGCTACAGTATATGCTAAGACATTCTCCATCTCTGTGGATGGTGTTTCGACTTATGCACAGACAGGGAGTGTCATCATGAAAAAATATGACTTACAGAGCCGATATGCATGTAGTAGTAGAATAAATGTGCAATTTAATTTCAGTTTTACGTTTAATGTTTCTCTTATACTGTATTTCCCTGATGCTGTTGTTTCTTCTTTGCCTGTTGAGCAGCTGGCAACCTCATAAAATCAATTTTCTATAAATTTCTATATAAAATGTCTTGTGTTTTGATGATTATGATGCAGCTCAGCAGTAAAAGGTTTGTCGAGCAGCTTTGCATGACTGCCTCATTGCATAAACGAGTGATTTTATTTTCCTGATGTCTTACACCAGCTGTAAAATCAATAACATTGCCAGATGAGTTCTACTTGTATGTCAGCAATCATTTCATCAGAGCTTTTCAAATGCTAGATATGTGACTAATGTGCCCCTCTCTGGCTGTCTGTCTGCTTTCCTGCTCCATCCCAGTTTCTCTGTTTGGGTTATTGTTTCTGTTTTCCGCCCCCTTCTTGCTCCATCAACGCGGAGGAGGCAGCCTTGATTGCAAAGCTGCACAGAGCACAGATGTTGAAATTGTCAGAAACCTTTCTGTGAAGTGGAGAAGAAACTTGATCAAATTGAGGGAAGGCTGCTTTGATGAAAGGACTGGATAATCATGTTAAATTTCACTAATGAGGCTCTTCACCAACAATGTTAAGTAGGGCATATAGCGTCTGGGAATGCATGAAAATGACTGGGAAAAATTGCGGAAATTCTGGGTAGAAGCAGAAATTACTTTCTTCAAATAATTCAGAAATTAGGACACTGAATCTTTTATTTTAATTGCAATTTTTTTTGGCTGTTTTTCACATCACAGATGGCTGCCTCGGTGTGTTGGTGGACATTGTTTGTCTTTTAAATCAGTGTTTTGCTGTCGTACCTGGACTCCTTATTTATTTGCCTTTGTTATTTATTGTCCTAACAAAGGCAGTCTCTGTCCTGGACTCCCAAAATACAGACAGGTATTTGAACGCCTGACCAACAAGGTGAATAATTTGAATCAGTGATACAATCAGTAGAGGACATTAAGGCAGTGGACCAGTAAAGCTATGGAGGACCTTCCTTTGTGCTTGGACTGTACTGACTGGGATGTTTTCAGAAGCACTGCCAACAGCCTTCTGCGAGGACTGCTGTGAACCATCATGCACCATGGTGAGTTATAACAATGACGAGCCCTGGTTCACAGCTAAACACGCTTGGAAAAAGAAGAAGCATTTAGGAGTGGGGACAGGGACATGGTTAGCATGGCGGTGAGAGAAACTAAACGACTGTACTCAGAGACACCAGCAAATGCTGAGCTCCACCTCAGCAGGGGCCTGGGCCTCTTCATAACTGCCCACCCCAGAAGCTCCCCCCTCCCCATACCGCAACAATGACTCTCTCCATCTTGGAGAGTGACGTCAACAGACTGTTCAGAAGGCAGAACTCCCCCAAAGCAGCAGAACCAGACTGTCTTCTTCGACCCTGAAGCCCTCTGCTGTCTCCAGAGTTCACAAATGTCTTTAACACCTCACTGGAGTAATACTACATACTGTGAAAGTAAACTTAGTTGTAACTCATAATTTATCATTTATTCACATGTTAATCGTCTATTCATAATCTTATAATCATTTGTTTGAATACGTATTAGTATTTAGTAATTATATACTTATGAATTTATTTCAATTAGCTAAAATTTCCTGATTTACTCGTGTCTCTCATCTCTCACCCAGTTCCAATGTTTAAGTCTATACATGGATATGCGTGTGTAAGTTGAGCAATGCAACACTTTCCTTTAGAAGGACAAAAAGGTCAGCTATGGAATGCAGGTCCTTATATAGATGGTTTCTGCTCAACAGGATGTAACTTGAGTTTTTTTGTATGTGCTGTAAAGATCCTATAGGTCTAAACCTATCTAACATGTACAACTGACCGATGAACTTGAGGTTCTTTGTTTTGAGAATACTAGAAAAGCTGTGTTCTGGTATTCTTCCTTTGAGATAGTTCTGAGTTCTGGCTCCTGGCTGTCTATTCCCTATTGTACAATATATCTTTGTTCAACGACCAGTAGTTGTTTGTGTTTTGGTTCAACTTAAGACCTTAGAGCAGTTTCTCCATGACAATACCAGCTTTCTTCAAGACCTCCACCCTCATCCCTGTCCCCAAAAAGACCAAGGACCACACGATTTAATGACCAGAGACCCGTCTCCCTGACCTCTGTGGTAGTGAAGTATTTTGAGCACCTTTTGCTGTTACACCTCAAAACCACATAGACAATCACTGGCCCACTCCTAGACCCCCTGCAGTTTGCATAATGTTTCCAAACAGTTTGTAGACAATGCAGTAAATATGGCCTTCTACTTCATCCTCCAGCAGCTGGACTACTCAGGAGTCTGTGTCAGGATACTTTTGGGGATTTTAACTCCACCTTTAAAACCATCACCCTGGTCCTGCTGCAGGACAAGCTCTCCCAACTTAGTGTGCCTGACTCTACCTACAGGTGGATCACAGACTTCCTTTCTGACAGGAGGCAGCACGTGAAGCTTGGGAAACACATCTCTGACTCCTGGACCATCAACACTTGTTGCACTCAAGGCATGTGTCCTTTCCCTTCTACACTGTATACCAACAACTGCACCTCCAGTCACCAGTCTATCAAGCTCCTGAAGTTGGCATCACCCTCACTGACCTCACTCACCTGCTACTGGGGGGAGACTGATCATCTGATTGGACAATTTGGAGCTCAATGCAAGACAGTGAAGTTGGAAGTGGATTTAGGAAATAACCCAGCCCCAACAGCCCACATCAACCCAAATCAACCTGTGTGACTCCCCAGTCCTTCCACTTCCTGGGCACTGTCATCACCTAGGACCTCAAGTGGGAGTTGAACTTCATCACCATCACCACTTCTACACTGACATCACTGACTCCATCCACCATCTGTCATGGTGGGTCGTGGGTGAAGGAGGTATGGAGGGACTCAAACGCAGACAGCCAGTACGCAAAACACTCTTTACTGAAGTGTTTTCTTTTCAGCCAGGGAGCAAAGGAAATGGGGAACAGCAACACAGAGACAGCTTGAACATAGACAGCACGGATTTGGACCACTCTAACATTGACTATGACGCCACAAGGAAACAAGGAACTGAACACACTTAAATACACAGGACATTAACGAGGGGATAGACCACAGGTGCACACAGGGGAACAGGTGAAGACACTCTGACAATCAGGGAGACACGAAGGAGGCTGAGACAGGACCAAAATGCAGACACCGGAGAACGACAGCAGTAACCACAAGACCTAGGAACAATAAACATGAAACACAGTCACAGACAGGGGGCGTGACACAGGAGAACTAAAGAAATGAACACAAGACAGGTAACAAACCCATGAAACACAGTCACACACACATACAGGACATGACTCCATCACCATCTGGTATATTGCTACTACTGCCAAGGACAAGGGCAGAGTGCAGAGTATCATTCGCTCTGCTGAGAGGCCAACATGGATAAGGAATTACAACACTTACTTTCAACCACAGTTCCACCTGCTCATCAGCCCAAGCAAAGATCTGCTCTTACTTTTCTCCATTGCTGTCCTTTGTTGGTAGTATTTCCTGCAACTAACTACTCAACCATCGGCACACGCATGCCCCCGTGCATCGTCATGTGGTATGCATTTCCAGGCGTGAAATATGGACGGAGATCATTTTTGAAACTGTGACAAAACGCTTGCGTGTACAGAGATCGATTTCGACAAAAACGTAGTATTGTGGATGTAGCCTGAGAGAGAGGTAAGAGCCCTTTGCAAAGACAGATGCTTGATGATAATCAATATGGTGCTGCTCAGACATGGGGTTCTCTGCTCGTTTGTGTGGTAATACAGAGACCAATACAGAGAGTGATGTAATATAGGCAAGTTAAGTGAAGTTAAGTAAAAATGTCAGAATTGTGCAAAACAGTACATCCAGATCTTTTATTTAGTCTCTACCTCCAATATTAGAACACGACACCTTTAAAAACAGCAACACTGCAGCATTATGAGTGCTGTGGGGGTAAACAGACCTCTTTGCCACTCTGCCGCTTCTTGAAAAATGTACGAGGTTTTTAAAAGGGTTGTCTAAAGAACAGTGCAGAGAGTAAAAATGGACAGCAAACTCAAACGTTTTTCACTCACTAGAAGTCTTGTTTCTTGTGAAACTTACAATATTCATGTAAATTATTTTTGCATTTTGGACAGGCTAAACTTAAACTCACAAGTGGAAGAAGTACTCAGATCCTCTACTTAAGTAAAAGTACCAATACAGTTGCAAAAATACTTCCCAGAATAGCCATAGATAGAAAAGAAAAGTTCTCATGTTTTGATTAATTTGGGCAGATAAGTGCATTTACAGAGAACCAGTGCATCAGACCATCATCATGTTGAGTAATGGGAAATGTTAATTCTGAAGGACTATGAGCAAACAGTGTGAGTCAGGTTGTATCACACTATGTGTAGATCGTTGGTGTTTTTCTTGCAGTTGCTTTGTAAAACAACCTTCAATAGATAGAGTGAATTGTGAGCTGTACTTTCCCTGGTCTCTTCGGCCGTCGCCGCCCGTCCTGCCTGGAGCCGTCATTGCTTCTCCGGAGCCGCTCTTTGCTGTCGGTACGTTTCTGGGCTAGGCAGAGAACAGAACAGGCTGGCGCCAGGTCCAGCAAGGCAAAGAAGTGCTCGGTGTGTGTGGACACCCGGCCTGTCTGCTCTGCCTAGATTTTATTTTAAATAATGCAACTTTCCTCCAGACGCTGCACTCCCAACTAATGGATTCTTTTTAAAAAGAGGACTTTACTTTCCTTGTTCTATTCATGCTGCCAAATCTTTCTGATTTGTCTCTTAATCACCACTGCAGCTTCTGAATTACAAATATTTACATTGATGTCACACTCCCATTTTGCTGCTTTATCCACCTTCTCATTCCCACACAATCCAACATGGGCAGGGACCTACACAAACCTAACAGGAAAATGCAGTTGGTGTATTCTGAATAATTTCAAACAATAAATCTTCTTTAGTCCTGGAGTTGCAAAACTTTAAAATCATTAATGCTGCACACAAATCCTCTCCCCATTGCAAGGCAATAATCATGGCCATCATCTCACATGTGAAACACAGATATATCATCATTAACTCTCTTCCCACACTCAACATTAAACTCATGGATTACTACTGCTGCTGCTGTTCTACCTGCCTTAGGGTCTTTCGAACTATCTCTATTCCTTATAACCAAGGTCCTAATAAGCAATATCCAGTATACCCATTTCACTTACCTTTGTTTATAATGACCCAACCAAAACTCTTTGTTGGCCTTTTTCCATTTTCCCAGTGTGGCTCAATAGCACTTATCCTTGTAAAATGAACCCAAAATGTCATCATAAGTTGCTGTCTTTTTAACTCCAATGGCTAAATGCTTGTGCACAATTACATCCAATTTTCCAAAAGTGCAACAATCTACTGCATGTAGAGCAATAAGAGCAGTCACTCTATCATTATGTCAGCGTTTTAATGACTATGTTAAGTTTCCAGCTCAGCCGGAGAAGCAAAACATGACCCGTCAGAAGCTCTACCCTGACATACTTGGCTGTGTAGTCACCCACATTTAGCATATTTTATTACAAGTAAAGTGAATGTACTTATAGACATAACCACAGAACACAAATTTGAGAACATACTGTAAGCATGAGTAAAATGCAGAAACAATAGTGGTCATCATGTATCTCAGACAATTATTTTGTTGGTTTTGCTATTTTTCTATAGATGTGAAAAGCTTAAACAGAGGGGGCAAAAAATACAGCTGAGGGGGCTAATTCCCCTTCAGACCCCTCGTGGCACTGGGCACGGCACATAGGTTATGATGTAGACTAAGCTGACTTGCACCATGAAAGATTTCTAGCTTTGAAGAGATCTATCCTATTCTATGTCCCAAGTTAATACCTACATGTCTTTCTTTGGTCAGAGGCATCTTAATGGAGCCTGACAGAGCTGCAGCTGGTGCCTGCGTTGTCCTTCACAACCAGGCAATGATGTGGAAAGTACCACTGGTGAAGGGTGGAAAGGCAGATGATGGGGGTGATATAGAGATTCCCTTTGGCAGTGAGGACCACCTACCGACTGAGGCTGCCACTGTCCGGGCCTTTGGATGAGCTGCAAATCAAAAGCCTCAAAAATCACTTCTGCAATAAGTTTATTAAGTACGCCTACTGTATATACAACAACAGAAGAATAAGAATTCAAAATGTTTGAATGAAACTGCACAAATAAATAACAATTAGCAATTAAAATCTAGCTGAAGTAATAGTAAATATTATAAATTCATCTATGTAATGCCACCTGTCTTGAAATGTTTGCATTTCTCATTCTTTCTCTGTGCAAGGTTAAACCAAACAGTATTAGTAAAGGTTGGCTGAATGAAACGATTTGTAGTGTCTTACATTCATTTACAGTCTAAAAATAATGAAAGTGTGTGACATAGGAGTTGGCTATTTGTCGCAGCTCATGTGAAAGTGTGATGGTGACATGCTTCTGCAGGTGGGGGGGAGAGGTTGTTGTATGAGGGAGGGGTGGTGCTGCCATTGAAACCATGCTACTGAAACCATTGCTGGAGCTTCTTCTGCTGTTCCACCCCACATGACAAGTCAATCATCAGTGATGAGTATGGCCCCATATCTGGCTTTGGTCCACCAGCCAAATGATGATTTCGTCATGTGTAAAGTTTTTTTCTTGGTCTACAGTCAGACATGGCCAGCTGAAACCTGGCTGTGTCATGATGAATATGGTAGCCTAAATGAATCCAGTCATCCCCCGGTCATATTAATACTCACATTCCTCGAGGCACAGTCTAAGGAGAAGGAGTTGTCATCTTCAACTCAAGCCTATTAATCAACCCTAAATGTTCATGACTTTTGTAGAAGGGTGGAGAGATTGCGAAAACAGACAGGCCACACTGAGCATGATGAACCTGAACTCATACTAGTCTCGCATAACCAGACCAATCTCCAAACTTTGTTTTAGCGCTGTACCAGCTCTGGAGAAAGGTAAATGGTAAATGGACTCTTTCTTATATAGCGCTTTTCAACCAAAACAGTTCCCAAAGCACTGTAACAGTAATCTAAGTTTGAACAGTAGTCTAATTCACCCATTCACACACCAATGGGGACACAGTTGCCATGCTGGCCTCCACCGGGGGCAACTTGGGGTTCAGTGTCTTGCCCAGGGACACTTTGACATGTGGACAGCAGGAGCTGGGATCAAACCACCAACCCTGGGGTTAATAGACGACCGCACAATCCTCTCAGCCACAGACCCCAGACCTTTGTAGCAGACTTCGGACTCGGACGTCGCCAGTTTTACGCATCAACACATTTGTAACTTAACTCATCCTGGTGCCCAAAGGTCTGGCTGAAACCATTATCATGTTGGTATGAGAGAGAAAAGAAACGCTTTGGCTTGTTTGTATTTCTTTAAACCAATCACAATCGTACTAAGCCTAGGATGCGACAGTGCCCTTGCAAAATAGTGTAAACAGTGGGACGTCACGAGAGGCCGCGTCATAGAAATAGTACGTGCCAGCCTGGTGGAGGCAGCGGACACTACACAATAGTATGGAGATGGGGAAGGACTACAAAGCCCATGTGCAGCTGGGTAGCCACTGGAGCAGGTGCTGCCCAGCTGAGCCGAATTACCTGATTACCTGATAACAAGGAGAGAGGTTAAAGAGAAGTAAGGAGCCCCTCTGGGGCCACATGGTAGAAAAAAGAAAATTCAAAGTGTAATCCGTGCGCACCGTTTTGTAATCCATTCCCTCGGTTTTGTAATCTGTGCGTACAGTTCTACAATCTGTGCGCTCGGTTTAGCAATCCAGGCATGGATTTTTTCTACACAGCAGCAAATGGAGCAGACCATTGCAGACATGCATTTAGCATTCACGTATTTAAATTAAATTTAAATTTGAGATTTATTTCAGTTAAATCATTATGCATTTAGCCTATTTTGCCTTTTACTGGCCTTTGGGTAAATGATCAAGCATCGAATATTAACGTTAGAGTTGCCTCCCAATGCTCGTTAACCAAGCCTTGTATCAACGTGACAGCTCTGCCTGGGCAATAGAAAAGACTGGCCGAATAGAATTTATATTTTTATTATATTAGCAGGGGACCTCATGTAATTTAGAAATTACCCCCCTTCGCACGAGATAAGCCTGTAGAATGCTTCGAAATGCATACATGTGTGTAATGGTCCGTACGGTTGCTGCTGTCTAGAAAAAATGCAATCCATGAGCACGGATTGCAAAACCGAGGGAACGGATTATATAACCGTGCACACTAATTACACATTGAATTTTTTTTTTTACCATGTGACCCCAGAGGGGCTCCGTACCGTAAATAAGATAAGAGTTCATGGGAAAAAGAGTTACAAGGAGAAGCTGAGAGAAAAGATTAAAGAAGTGAGTAAGAAACTGTTGGAGACAGTAAGGACAAAGAAGACAACTGTTGTGGAGAGTCTTACTGAAGAGACTGTGGGAATCAGTACACTAAGAAGAAGGAAGAATATATTGCAGTGGGAGATGCTTGTTGTATGACGACCTTATGACCAAGAATGGAAGAAGTCATGTTGTACTCAGAGAAGGTGTAATATAGTTTATTTGGGTTGAAATAAGTTATTTAAGTTGTAAACTCCCTGCATTTGTCTTGATTCATTGCATCCACACATGCCAGATTCTGTCAGTCAACGATCCCAGCCTCCTGAGATGTCAGAACAGCAATATGAAGACAGTGGAAGGGGAGGAGAATTCAGAATTCCTGAAATAGTCAGCCAATGGCAGGCTTATACGCACAGCCTACTTCCTGTGAGTCAGACTTATTGGTGAGAAATGTCAGTAACTGTTCATTATATATATTTTTATTATTACATCGGGATTGTACTTCAGGGGGGATTTTTAACCAGGCTGCTAGATCCACACATCCAGCTTAAGTGAAGCTGCCGATGCTGCTATTTTCTGTCAAATACATGTACATACGTACAATCTCTCTACTTCAAGGTGATGTGGTCAGAGGGTAGAAACCAGTCCCCTTTAATACCCGATTCACAAAATCATTTAGTAAATGTGTACACATAGAGATGCAACATTTAAGTTAAGATAGTTTCCCTTCACTTTCTACATCTGTAAATTTGTAAGTACTTACTTTTCATCGGTCAAATGGATCGCTTGATACGATTAGCTTCAGATTCAAATGTAAGCTCACTGTAAATGTGTTTGCATGTCAACACCTGTCAAGATTTGTGATGTGTGCAGCTTTGAAGCAGTTACTGGCTTAGTTAAACACTTCTCTCCACTCCCCAAAGACAAAAGAAACATGAGTTTTGGGGAAGAATATGAACCTTAATATCTCACGTGAATGTTTACACTGATTAACAGCTTCGTTGACACCATGTAGCAACCAAATGTACACCTATCAGTGTACAGACAGTACTGTGTTTCACAACATGGTCTAAAACGTACACACATTTTGTTTTATGGTTGAACTATGTGCATTGATAGAAACTGTCAGATACACAGCCTTGACAGAAAAGGTGATTTATTACTTTATTAAAGCCCGCTAAAATATGGAGTTATATCCCTATCTTTAATCAAGAGCCTGCTCTTTCAGTTTGAGAGCATACTTTATTAATTTCATCCTCAGATTTTGTGCTCTCGCACCAAAATAACACTTGGATTTATGCTCTTGGATTTGTTTTTCCAAAAGAATAAATCGTTTCATTGGCTGACACTGCAGCTGGCAATCTATTGGCTGGGAATTTTGATAGTGTTGAAACACAGAGAATCCAAGCACACAGAAAGAATCCGTGCACACAGAAAAAATCCGTCCACACAGAAAAAAATCTGTGCGCATTGAAAAACAATCCAAGAGCATAAATCCAAGTGCAAGCAAGTGTTATGGATATAAATCCATACTAAAAGTTACTAAAATAACATCATTTTGGTGTGTTGAATTGTATTTTGTGCTGAAATGTTGAGGCATAAATTGTAACAGTTCCATTGCTGTCGTCTAAGGACAAGATTCACTTGATTCTGCTGGATTTGGGAAATTGGAGGGTGTCAGACACAGATAAGAAGTGACCAGCGTGATTACATTCAGTTTCAATGACACAGTGTACCTTCTAATCACCTTATGATTACAGGGAGGGGGCCGTTCCTAAAAGGACTAATTGGAAGGGGAAGATGTGATAAAATTGTTGTTGGTGCTGGTAGATAAGCTGTCAATGTCTGAGCAGCAATTTGACTGTGCGTGACAAGCATCCACATCTCTGGTAATTAATTAGGATACCGTAGCTGGGAAAATATAAAAAAAGATGGCTTCTTTCATGGTGGGTGGCTGTTCAGCTTTTCAACCCACTGCACAGTTGAGAAGATATGATGATTCAAACTGAGGTGGTTGAACCTTGGGAAGAGAAGCTCATTTCTATCTTGAAAACCAGATAATGTATTTAATTTATGTTCTTGCCAAGAATGAGACATTCTGCATCTGCATTTATAGATGCTATATGTTGAATAGTAGGATATTAGTAGGAATAAGCAGTAGGTCCTCTAAATTATATTGATGGTATATATTTTTGGCCATGTTAGCAGTGAGAAGGCAATGTCAGAGGTTCACTACTTTGTTCCATAAATAAAATATCAAATATTAGATTGATTGCCACAAACCTTTGTACAGACAATCCTGATGGCCAGAGGATGAACTTTTCAATTATTCATTGAAATATCTCAAGATTTACTACTTGGCTTGGCATTCAAAGATCCCAGACAATAATTCCGAATGACACCCAAAGCACCTCTAGTCGGTTGGCCCTTGTTGGTTCAAAATTAAATATCTCAACAATTGGATGTATCCTGGTTGCTGCGTCTTGGAGTCGTTAATCCCAACCTCACTCTACTACAGTTTGTTTTGCTTCATTAAGAGCTTTATTTAGTTGGTATTTCATTAGTTATGTGCCTGTGTTAGGAGCCTGATAATGAATATTTTTGACACCTTTCACTGAGAATGATTTAACCTCTAAAAAAGTGTGACAGCCATGAAACAAGTTTCTGTTTAAGACTCAAGGGTGATGTTTCCCAGATCATCATGTTATCAGCATGACCTCCAGGCCATAAACCTTGACCCACCAGGACTCAGGGATGACATTAAGGAAAAGCTAAGTGCCCAATTTTAGGTTTACAATGTGTATTTTAAAGCTATAACACATTTCTCAAAACAAAACACACAATCTTTACTCTGCCTTTAGGTCAGAAACCATAAACCTTTTGTGCACCACACCTAATCTTTTAGTCCTACACTTGAGTAGACTACCATGGCTACCCACAGCATCAACCAAAGGCCACCATTGAAATGGCTCCAACACAAATTATGTTCCTTGTTCTTACAAATAATCTTGTTCTTCTTGAATCCAAAAAAAACCATCTTTTGGTTCTAGCCAAAGCAACATCTTAAAACATGTGTTATATTTGGATTGACATTTTCCAGAATGTGCAAATTCCTATTCATAAACTTGATTACAAGTCTACTGCAATCTTTATCCTGCTAAACCCAGCTAACTTACTGTTCAACATTCATTCAAACTGCAAGAAAACATAAGAAATTCAAAATCATTTGTTACAGTAAGAAGGAAATGTAGCTACCAAAGCTAAGCATCCCTTTAAAGCAGGGGTGTCAAACTGATTTTAACTCAGAGGCCACATTCAGCCTAATTTGATCTCAAGTGGGCCGGACCGGTAAAATCACAGCATAGTAATTGTACAGTACGTACATTATGAAAATGTATATATTTAAGGAACAACCCTTTTACAAAACATTATGAACGACCTGAGACTTCGTGAAGAAAATAAGTGCAACTTTAATAATACTATGCCTGAGTTTATCATGTACACATGTGCAGTACAACTGATCACAGTGGATCGACAAAGGCACAAAACATTTAGTCACAGGAATTTGGAACTGAAAAATATAAAATTGAACTTTATGATTAAAGTACCTGCCTTATACATTTTGCACACAAAAATTTGTGGCAGCAGGTGAACAACAGGATTCCGCCGCGGAAAAACAACGGTTTGAAAAGTGACAAGGGGCTCTGATGCGCTGTGGTGCGGATCAAATGACCATTTCCGGTTT
>JAVQJF010101840.1:0-13409 GCA_036023855.1 Gadopsis marmoratus
TGCGGGCCCGAGCCCCTTTGCAGCGTTGCTGCCTCTTTGTGTTTGGTCCACGTAATAAAAGACATTTTCAGTTTACCTGTGTTCCGTGCGTTTGGGTCCACGCTCCCGATTGTTACAGATGTGTTGTTCATTAAATCTAACAGTTTGAAGTTATTTCTAATAAAGCATCATAAATCTCATGACACAGGTAGGTGTTTATAACATTTCGAACCAAAAATGTTAATACTGTAAATATAGGATGAATTAATTGATCAGTGCCAATATGCTAACTTTAGTCCCTCCTAAATTGATCATCTTGTTGATGGTGCTGCAGGCTCACTGCTAATGACACTCCACTCTATTGCCCCTTTTAAAAAAGAAGATAATAAAGCAAAAGAGGTTGGCTCCATGGTATAAATCCCAAACCCATAAATTAAAGCGTACATCACGTAAATTTTAAAAGAAATGGCATTCCACCAACCTGAAAGAATCACAAGATAGTCTTAAAATTTATAGGAAGGCCCTCTGTAATGCCAGAGTGGCCTACTACTCATCATTAATAGAGGAAAATAAGAGCAATCCCAGGTTTCTGTTCAGGACTGTAGTCTGACAGACAGTCACATCTCTATTGAGCCATGTATTCCTGTAGATCTCAGTTGTAATAACTTCATGAGCTTGTTAATGATAAAATTCTAACTATTAGAGACAAAATTCAGCACCTCCTGCCCTCAGCTGGTACTGACTTATCTTCAAACACAAGCAACTGTAAAACCTGATATACACGTTTCTCTCATCAACCTTCATCAATTAACTTCAATGATTTCTTCATCTAAGCCTTCAACGTGTCTCTTAAATCACATCCCAACTAGGCTGCTAAAAAAGGTTTTACCCTTAGTTAGTACTTGCTGGCATCCCTAAGTGTTTTCTGATGCAAGACTGTGTGTCCCCTACCCCTACCCCTTTCCCCCGCCTCTCTCTCTCTCTCTCTCTCACTCACTCACTCCACTCACTCACACACACACACACACGCACAACCCAACTGGTCAAGGCAGATGACCATATATATTTATATGAGTCATTCAGTATATTAACAAGTGCTTTGAGATAACTTTGCTATGATATGGCACTATATAAATAAAACTGAATTGAATTGTCATTGTGAGCATCTTAGCATGCTGATCTAAGCATTTATCTTGAAGCACAATTGTGCCAAAGTACAGCCTCACAGAGATGCTAGCATGGCTGTAGACTCTTGAACTTGTTTTGTCTGTTTACTCTCAATAGAAAAGTCTGCACTTGTGATATATTCATTAACATTGTAACAGCCAAACACGAGTTTTTATTTCATGAACTGAAATGACAAAACAGACCTGCATTTGTGATAAATCTCACCCCTTCAACTAATCTGTAGTTCCCAATAAATGATATACAAACATCAGAGCTTGAGGTTTTAATCTATAAAAAAAACAAGCTAACACTTCTTGCTAACACTCCATAATTATTAGGTAATTAAATTTTATGAAATGATTCCAAATATCTGACGTACTGTATCTTACAGCAATGTTTTCCCGGCTGTAATCAAAATCCATTATTGAGAATGTAATGAGGCAGATCTGCAGGTAACAAAACAGACACACACACACACACACACACACATAAAAGTAGAAAACACACCGGTGAGGATCCTGTGTGTGGAGCCTGCAAAGTACTCACCAATAATTAAGTGGTGATGTAGCGACTTTTGTTCTCTCTGATTAATTATCAGTAGCTTTCAGAGTATATGGAATCAGCCAATTAACTTAATCCAGGTTCATTCAATGTCTCAGATGCTACATGCAAAGGGTCAGCAGAGGTTGGCTTTGGTTTGGTATGAGTCAAAAGGAAACTTTTCAGGCCTGTGAAAGGGCACTAGGCAGTTTCAATTCAATTCAACTGTATTTATATAGCACAATATCATAACAGAGTTATCTCATTGCACTTGTTAATATAGAGCATGTCTAGACCTACTCTATATGTATAGAACCAACAATTCCACCATGAGCAAGCACTAGGTGACAGTGGCAAGGAAAAACAGCCTTTTAACAGGCAGAAACCTCAAGGCTTTGGTGGGCGGTCATCTGCCTCGACCGGTTGGGTAGAGACAGAAAGAAAAGAAGGGGGGTAAGATGAGAGCAGGATGAAAGAGAACACAGACAGTAGCACAGTACAACTCCCCATACAGATGCAATTGCTTTACAAGCATTATGCATAGTACAGGAATACATCCAGTGAAGTGACACGCTGTCAGTCCTTTTTTTTTTAAGTTAACTTAAAAGCCATTTGTCCACCCCGAACTGAATTGTTTTCAGTGCCCATCACTTTTTAAAAATAGCAATTAATACTGTAGAGATGCAAGAATACCAAGTGAAAAGAGTCTTAATTGTATTCAGTTAACTTTGTGTCCTGTCAGAAACTATTACGCTGCAGAGACCTCTGACTGGAGAAGAAACTCTTTGGTTTCAGCTGCGGAGTTAATTAGATAGATTTACTGGAGGAAGGTGATTGTGGCAGACCAAGATGATCAGATCGCTTGTCAAGGTCAATGGTGGTGTTATTTATGGAAAAATGTATGTGCATTCGGAAGTCTGTGAGTGTGTGTGTGGCTGCATAGTTCACCAGGCCCCTCATTACCTCCTCTCTCCAATCACAGGGTGGATTTATGGCCGCCGCGGGGAGGCTGTGAAAGCCCTGTAGAGAGGTAGTTAGGTGTGCCGGCTCATCCACAGCCATACACATCAACCTTTATGGTCACTCCTGTCCTATTCTTGCATCAAACAGCTTTAATTAAAGTATCCCAGCCAGAGTCGAAGCTGAATAACTTAAGGACTATTTTTATTTCTGTGTTACATTTTTTGCAGAGGAAGCATGACAAGAAGTTGAGTTGAGAGAGTTGGTATTTTGGGGATTATACACGTCAGCAGAGCTGAATGTGCTGTATTGTAGACACAGTGGAATCTGTCTAGATAGTCAAGGACTTTAGAGCACTTTGCCACCATGTGTTACTTATAGAGATACTAATAATAAAGATAAAAACAACCTCCGATACTAATGGAGAGGTGTATCACAGGTAAATTAAAGCACTTTGAGTTAATAGGCTTTATTGAGTTGCTTCAATTGGGCTGATATTGGCTTGTGAGCCTTATAGAGTTGAGAGGAAGTCCTCCCATGCCACGTGTTCATCAATTACAGTGTGTGTACAATAATTGTACCATATTGATTTATTTGCTTCATCTACTCTGCTGGCATCCCTAAGTTTTTTCTGATGCAAGACTGTGTGTCCCCCACACCCCCACCCCTTATCTCCCGCCTCGCTCTCTCTGTCTGTCTGTCTGTGTCTTTCTTTCTTTCTTTCTCTCTCTCTCTGGCGTCAGATGCCCACGCTTTGACATTGCTGTTCCATTTCACAGGATAATTTGTTTTGGCTGATGAGCCATCCAGCAACCAAGTGCTGCATATAGACTGGGTTGCAGAAGAGGAGGGTACATAGGAATCTTGGGCCCCTGAAGAATATTACTTAGTGACTATATTAGGAATGATTCTAATAAGTTACATGCAGTGAGGTATACAGATTTAAATTAAAGAAAAAGAGAGCACTGGTACGTGGTATCTGTAGATACCCTCAACCCTGAGCTGAGGTATTGGAATTTGTATTGCAAGAGAAAAAACTTGCATTTATACCTGGTTTGGGTCCCGAGAGTGAGTGTTATGATATTATACATTATCCATCCATCCATTATCTATACCACTTATCCTCAGAGGGCTGTGGGGGGGCTGGAGCCGATCCTAGCTGACTTAGGCGAGAGGTGGGATACACCCTGGGCTGATATTATACATTATATTACTGGATTATTATTATTACTAATGCTTTCATGTGTAAGTAGATGTAGTTTGTGGAGCTAATTCCAGTTAATGTTAGGTAGTTTAGAACAGGTTGTAGTTTATAATTTATAATTAGGTTGTTTTTATAAATTCCAGAACTGACAAGTGACTAGTAACTATATTTGTCAAATAAATGTTTTGGAGTAAAAAGTATAATATTTCTCTCTGGATTGTAGTGGAGCAAAATAATATACATTCTACCTCTGCATTGAGACAATATAATATGTATGGCACGTTTCTTTACAGGCCTACTCAAAGTGCTTTACATTAAAATGTGTAAAGCAATAAAGACAACCCAAAGACAAAAACCACAAATATACACAGGTAAAAAAGCAACTAATCAGTAGCCTGACAAACTTAGTAAAAGAACCCTCTCCAGATCTTTGTCTTGTTTGAGCCCTTAAATCAGGTGCAGTTAAGGGTTCAGTATGATTCAAACTAACTACTTTTAAACAAAGTGTTGTCCGATCAAAGGCACCATGCAAACATGTTTATACCTTTGACAAATGGCCACACTCAAAGGCGGGGCCAAGAAGTCTGTCATTAAGATGTGATGAATGATAAAATTGGGGATACAGACACACACATTCCGAATTCAGAAAAGTCTGTTAGATGATCTGACAAGCATTTTGATTAAAGCATGCAGACCCCTTTAGAAAACCACCATATGATATCCTGAGACTGAGAGGTCTGATTTGATTTATGAAAGATAATCACACCAGGACACCCCATTTAATGAGTAAGCTGTAAAGCAATATCCCACGCCACTCTACCATATTTGCTCAATGACAATTTTATAGTATGACAATATTTTATAGTTCCTGCTATCAGTCCATGGCTACAGATTTGTCTCTCAAAGTCTTTTCATCCTGTGAGATGAAAGTTATATATTAGTATTCAAATGATTTCCACAAATGTCCCTCTCACACACAGTGAATGATCAACTGATACACAACAATATTCTCAAGTCCCCTACTCAGCATCTAAGCTATCAACCCCCGCCACCTGGTAGATGTCAGAAAGCCACTGGGAGACAGAGAGAAAGGGCCCCAGTCGTCTGATAAAAAAGGTAAGGCATGGACAGTGCTGAACGGATTTTCAGCACTGTATTATGAAGACATATCTCCTCTTTTCCATTTACGCCCCACATGCACTGACACGCTGCTCTCTGCACACACTATCCTCCCCATGGCGTTATCTTTCTCACCCTTTATTACTCTCACACAAAGTGTTCAGCAAAGACCCCTACAGATGTTCTCTCTCCCACAGGCGCGGTCCAACCACATTCTGACATTGCAGAAAGCTAGCCTTATTATCATATTTAGTGTAATTGAATTAAGGAGCAGCTTAAAGTGGGTATATTTGCGCAATCAAATAACCACAATCAAACTAAACTGCTTCTGATGCTTCATAATTTAGTTTTTTCTCTGCAAAGATGCTCCTTAATGTTGTTAGTCTCTTTATGTGGTACATATTATTTTTGTCTAGGAAGACTAAATGTGCAAAGGAATTTCTTTTTCTTGTTGCAGCATCCACCTGCAGCATCCACCTGCAAGCAGTGTCTTTTGATTCATCTCTGTGCCAGCACACCCGCTGAAAGCTGTGAATTCTCTATCTGGAGCCCATGGCTACTCTGTTAGAGCAAGGATCTATGAACAATATTTGTTCTTGTCTGCTAAGAAATTGTAATCATGGGAAAATATCTCACTTGTGCCACAGTTGAATTGACCTTTCACACCCTTTCCAATAGGGGAAAGAACCAACCTGACAGCAGTGAATGCTCTATTTCTTCCATTTTATTTATACAACATTGCCCCCTAAAGTTTTTTTCTGGTGTACCCTCGGGGGCCCATGTCATAGGAAAATGCTGCATCGCATATATGCAGATCCATGACCCAGAGGTATCTGAACCATGCCAGAGGGTATGCAAAATAGAGAAGGGAGGGAGAAAACTGCAACATAAAAACCCCTTGCCCTGCCCCAATAAGTGGTATGGTATTTGAGTGATAAATGAAGGTTCAGCCAAGCAATAATTAACAATGTATCAGTTTGAGAATAAAATAAAGCCCGTCCTAAATTGATTATGAATGTTAATGGTTGGTGTTGAATTGAAGATATTTTGTATCCTATACTGAATTAAGATGGCTAAATGTGAGACGAGTGTTTTGTGAGGCTGGTGCGTCCTCTGGTGGAAGGAAATTGGCGTTATAGTTTGACATTTCCGTCTCCGGCAGACATATTGCTTACGGAGTAAATTCTGGAAAGCTAGAAGAGAGAGGGGATTTAAAATTGATAAATATCTTCACGACTTGCTATACTCAAACCGCATAGGACACAATGGGTAAGTTGTTCGCCAAATTGAGAGTACAGATATGCGTTCAGGTGGTAAAGGATTTGGCTGTGTCAATGATTATGAAGTCCTCATCCTGTCACTGTTAGCTAACTCATTAGCTAGGTAGCTGTTAACAATGCTACGTAGTAGCGCAAGATGAGTTGCTATTTTACATTAGTTCACTTGCTGTATGTTATATTAAACTATTTAAAAACTGTGTAGTCTTAGAAAAATGTTCAATCTATTATCAAATGTCATACAAAGTGTACTAACATAATTCCAACCCGAGAAAACACCTAGTGCCATTTATTAAATAACTTAAGGAAACTTGGCTAATAGCTAACTCCGTTAGCACCGCGCTGTAACCTCTTTTTTTCCGGTGGGAAGATACACACATAGCTTAGGTCTAACGTTATTAGCAATTATGTCAATATATTGGCATCGGCAATTGCAAAGGACATTTGTCAGTTTCTCCGACTCCCGTGTTTCTTTACAATACCGGTGTGGACAGCGGTACCGTTAGCAAGCTGTCGCAAATACTAGTGGTGTTTAGTGGAGATTTCAAACGTGATGTAGCTGTTTGTGCTGTGCTATTTTGGTTGCTATGTCGATGTGTAACTCGGTAAAAGACTTCCAACGACTCAGAAAAGGTTATAAGTAATCACTTATAAGATGACACAATGTAATAGTCGTAATTATTAGGTACAGATTTGTGTTCTCGCAATGGCTAGCTAATGTTAGCGACGTTATTCAGCCTTGCTGTCCGAAATGATTACTGTATTGTTAGTGTTTTTATTAATATTTTGAAGATAAAGTGGAAATCGGATAGTAAATCCCATGCAAAAGAAATACATGGAACATTGTTGACAGCTTGCTTGCTTGTCAATAAGCAATTTGACATACCTGACAGTACACTCTTAATACAGGGGGTGTACATGTGACACCAGGGGTCTTCATGTTTTCCAGACTATTCCCGCACAGGACTATGCTTGTTTTGTGTTTTTCATTTGCAATATACAGTAACATTATTACTGCCACTTGCATATCTATAAAGACGAATGGAAGAGGGGCAGGGACAGTCTCCAAACTGTCAAAAACCATCCTGCTTTATTGTACAAATCAAATGGAAATGTTACACACAGAAATCAATCTGGACCACAAACCTCTGGCCATTAATCCACAATCGCACACACAAGAAATTATGCTATATAGCCAGGCATACAGTTCCAGATTTATTTACAAAGGTTGTGGAAGGTTTCTGTTGACATTTCTGCCATCACTCTTCAACAGAGGGTTTCCATCCCACACCCATTGTTGTTTTAAAGTAGTGGCAGAAATATTAGTAGTGGGTATCCCAAAATGTCAACAAATTAAACAGAATCTATCGGCATGGGTTAGATACCAATAGGTGTAAGTAGGTAGGAACATGATTTTTTTGGCAGGTTTCAATGTTGTCCCCACCTCTCTTACTCTTCCCTGTAGCCCCGGGTGACTCAGGGATCTGCCCAGAACCCTGTTTGGGTGGCATGACTGTACAAGAGCTTATGTGTGTGTTTTTAGGCTGCATTGTCTATGCGCCTATGAACTTATCTATACAAGGCCTTTTCTAGTATTTCATCATCATAATCCTTTTATTAGAGATGTCACGGGGAAACAAACTCAAACTTTGTCTGTCACATGTTCACTTGCTCTTCCATAAACATGGTGTACTCATGAAGTTGAACTGGGTTGGAGCAAATGGCACATAACTTTCCTTACTGTCTTAATCGTGTTGCTTCCCTTTGTCTGTGGCCCATCAGAGCCGTCAGCCAGTCCGGCCAAAGACAACTACAGGATGAACCGCTATAAGAACAAAGCACTGAACCCAGAGGAGATGAGGCGCAGGAGAGAGGAGGAGGGCATCCAACTCAGGAAACAGAAACGAGAACAACAGGTATTACTTCAAATCTGTCCATGCCACTCATCAGATCTTTTGTTTCACTGTTTGACATAATATCGATATGTTATTAAGGTATACTGAAAATAGTCTGGCTCAACTGTGTCTCTGTGTCACAGCTTTTCAAGAGGAGGAACGTGGATATTCTCACTGAAGAGGAAGCCATGTTCGAGAGTCCTCTGATGGACTCCTACCTCAGCTCGCCAGTAACAGTTAGTGTCTATTTTCACAACATAGACAAAGACCGGTTTATTTTAAATTCTATTTCTGTTTTGGTAGTTATTGTTGTGTAGCCTGCTTTCCAGCTTGTGCATTGAACAGTGGAGTGTGTGCTGAGTGGATCATGTGTTTAGAGTGCTTGTACATGTGTTGTTGCAGGAAGGAGTCATTACCAGAGACATGGTAGAGATGCTTTTCTCAGATGACCCAGAGCTTCAGCTCGCCACAACACAAAAGTTCAGAAAACTACTTTCCAAAGGTATTTATTGTTTTCTAGTAGTGGCTCTACAGAAATGTTATTGGCTGCCCAAACACAAACACTTACATTCAGTTTGACCTCTGTTTATTTCAGAGCCCAACCCACCAATTGATGAAGTTATAAACACAGCAGGAGTAGTGGAGAGGTTTGTGGAGTTCTTGAAGAAGAGTGTTAACTGCACACTACAGGTCAGTTTGTAAAAAAAAAAAAAAAAACACTCACTTGCACAGTACATGTTCCATGCACAGATGGTGCACATTTAATATCTGTCAAAAGACAAATGTTGGTAAGATTGTGTCTTGGAAAAATTGTCGCCTGCCATGCTGGCTGGTAATATTTTTAAACAATATTATATGCTTTCACACAAACTGTGAAACAAGTTCCTGATTGGCTATCATTTTTCCTGCTCGTCACAAAGCAGCGAGGTGTAAGCTCGTATCTCCAGTACCCGAATGGCTCACTAATGTGTATATCCAGTACCCGAATGGCTAACTAATGTGTATATCCAGTACCCGAATGGCTCACTAATGTGTATATCCAGTACCTGAATGGCTCACTAATGTAAAAAGAATTGAAATGGGAATGATTATTTGTTGAAGTGACCCAATGTTTCCAGATGTTTCAAATTATTCTTTTTTCTATGAAATGTTGTGCCCTTGCAGTTTGAAGCAGCGTGGGCACTGACCAACATAGCATCAGGCACATCCATGCAGACCAAGACGGTGATTGAGGCTGGTGCAGTGCCAGTCTTCATAGACCTACTTAACGCTGACTTTGAGGATGTCCAAGAACAGGTAATGCATAGTGTGATTCACATAATAGCTTGTGTCCATCTTGACCGTTGTTGCGTTTGTCTTGTTTCATGCTAATGTCAATAGGTAACAAAGGTTATGTGTGTTGTTTTTTCTGCAGGCTGTGTGGGCCTTGGGGAATATTGCGGGGGATAGTGCAGTGTGCAGGGACTATGTGCTGACCTGCAACATCCTTCCACCACTATTATTGTAAGCCCATCCTCTTTGCCAGGCCTGTAGTTTTGCCTACCTATAATAATGCATTTGTGATACTATCTCATACACTGAGTTTTGCTTTTCTTTGTCATTTCAGGCTTCTGACCAAATCCACTAGGTTGACCATGACTAGGAATGCAGTGTGGGCTCTGTCTAATCTCTGTAGAGGAAAAAACCCTCCACCTGCTTTTGAAAAGGTATCACTTTGCATCATGAAGCCAACACCAAAAACACTGATAATGTGAGATCAGGCCTGCTACTGTTTGATTGTCAATGTGTTGCTATGGGTTAGTGTGGCTGTCAAAGCATGCATGTGCACTGCTTAGACACAATCAGGTGCAGGATAAAGCCTGTATTTGAGTTAACTCACTGGCATTGCTATTCATGCAAAACTTGGGTCAACAACTGATGGATACCATTGACCCTAGAAGATATAGATACATTTGCAGAACATGGTTATTGACTGTGCGCTCAACTGAGTTGCTGCGACAATATTTACTCTGGTGATTGAATGATGCAGGACAAGTATTGTAACATTATAGGAATCCATTTCTTAACTTGGTCACCTTTATGATAAAGTAATTTAATAACAAACACTCTGCAGTCAGGTTAAACACTAGTTGGCTTACCTGTATTTATGTATACAGTAAATGCTGGTTGATTCCAGGTCACAGCAGCAGTATGAGAAGGATGTTTTAAGCAAACTATAAATGCCACAATTATGTATTTTTGATACTGACTACCCTACAATCTCATAACCAGCACTGTTCAATTCCTAAACAGTGTAAATGCAGATGTTTTTGCAAATGTTTTCTTGTCTGAATGCTGTCATCATTGTACAGAAATGCTGAAACTTGTGTTGAATTGTTTCAGTTGGAAATATGAGTAATGATTTGGCAAAGCTACTTTTCCCCTCAACTGCTAATCTGCTGAAAAGTTTGTTTCTGTGTCGTTCTTGTGTGAATTGATGTTGTTTCTCATCATAAATGTGTCCTATGTCTGCGCTACCTAGGTGTCGCCTTGTCTGCCGGTACTGTCCAGGCTTTTATTTAGCAGTGACCCAGACTTGCTGGCAGACGCCTGCTGGGCCCTGTCCTACCTCTCGGATGGCCCCAATGACAAGATCCAGGCTGTCATTGACTCTGGCGTCTGCAGACGACTTGTAGAGCTACTCATGTAAGTCCAGCCACACTCACTGTGTGTATATATATGTGTATATATATATGTGTGCGTATGTATGTATGTATGTATGTATGTATGTGTGTGTATATATATGGCCTGTAAATGCTTAAAATTCTCTCTCTATTAAACTTCTTTCTGCAGGCACACAGACTATAAGGTGGCCTCCCCTGCCTTGAGAGCTGTTGGAAACATTGTCACTGGAGATGACATTCAAACACAGGTGAGAGTTGAGTAAACTTTAGTCTCATAGTTTTGCCTTTGTCTGTCTCAGAGAACAGGCCCACAACCTGGTGAGACAGAAACACATTTAAGAGCAATGCCATTGCATTAAGTGGGACACACTAAGTTGCCAGTTTGTTAGGTACACCTAGAAATCTGTTTTTTTAGCCTACCCTCATTGATATAAATGGGGTGGACAAAATAATATGAACATAAGTCAGTATAATGTAATTCAGTTCAACAGCACCACAAACTGCAGCCTCCAAATTGATCATATTGTTGAATCAACACCTCTCTAAAGCATTCTAACCTTCATGAAGGTATGCTTTATTGCAGGGCTCTAGTATTAGACTGCATTCTCTTTAGCTAGGTTTACCTAATAAACTGGCAACTGAGGTGTATTTTTTTGCATTTCACATGGTGGGTGCAATATTTTATCTTTTAAGAGGGGACATTTCACTCAATGCAACATTAATGCTCTTTCTTGTGTCCAACAGTTTTTGAGGACAGTGGAGTAGTAGATGGTTCAGCTATATTTGCCTGTGGCTGCATAGACAATATTTGTTAGTAGGATGAATTCATTGTTAGTTTAAGTTTAGTTTGTATGCTGAATCTTGAATCTTTTTTTTATTTTTATAAATAGCTTGTATGGTTTTTATCCGGTCTGTTGCTATGTATAGGTGGTGTTGAACTGCTCAGCCCTGCCCTGCCTGCTGCACCTTCTCAGCAGTGCTAAAGAGTCCATTCGCAAAGAGGCATGCTGGACCATCTCAAACATCACAGCAGGAAACCGGGCACAAATACAGGTGAGACAGACACAAAGCTAGAGTTTACCCATGAGATGTGAATACATTTGTTGGGTTGGTGGGGAATGATTTTGATCAGGCTTTGCCACTAATACTGAGTCAATTCTGACATTCATTCATTCATTCATTATCCATACTGCTTATCCCGAAGGGTCGCAGGGGGGGCTGGAGCCAATCCCAGCTAACATTGGGCGAGAGGCACAATTCTGACATAACCTATATTTTTCTTTATTCTCTTCTGCATGAAACATTTTCTTCTTTCTGGTTAACCCTACTACAATCGCTGTAGTTGTGCTGTAGACGTTATTGTCCTGCATGCTGAGGGGTTTTTACCGACACTACCCTTCCTACTAGTAAATTAACAGATCCTTAGAAGGGCTAAGATTTTAATTACATCAATTTGTACTTATTTGTGGTACCCTGCTGTCTGACATTTTCATCCAGTAGTCCTACCCATCCTAGCCCAGCAGAAATGTTTACTTAGATGCTGTATTGTTTTGTGATGATATAAATATAAAAAAAATGGCATGGTATAATAAATTGCCCTTTCCCAAAGAGTCACACTGCTTCTGCCTATGGCAAAACATATCGGTGGTTTCATCTCATCATTAATCATCTTAATCTGTCTCTCCTGCAGTGGGTGGCTATTTATTACACACAGCTCTGTAAAGAAATTAAGAGACCACTGCAAATTGATCAGTTCTCTGGTTTTACTATTTATAGGTAGGTGTTTGACTGAAATGAACTTTGGATAATTTGGAGTGGTCTCAATGTTTTCCAGAGCTGTATATTGTTCCTCATTGTTTTAATGGTACAATCTCTTATCCAAAATGTGCTTTTTAACTCTAACAATTCAACACAAGTAACCTGCTATGACTTCTAAGATGATTGACAGACCTTTAAATACAAAAGCTATCACTACCAAAATTGTATTTAAATGATTGTTTCTGACAATATTACCATTAGTAATGTTTTTTAGTATCTATAAGTCAAAGTATTTACTTATTTATGTGACTATACTATAAAATTATTCCACATTAGTCAGTTTCTTATTTGTTATAGTCCACATTTTATATATACACTGCCTGGCCAAAAAAAAAGTCACCACCTGGATTTACTAAGCAAATGGGTAAGAGCCTCCCATTGGATAATTACTGCATGGGTGATTATGTTTCAGCTAGCAACAAGTTATTTAACCCTAACTGACGCAGTGAGAAGCTTCTCATTTCTTAAACAACCATGTCGAAAGACACATCCCGTGGTCGTGGAAAAGATGTTATTCAATTTCAGAAGGGTCAAATTATTGGCATGCATCAAGCAAACAAAACATCTAAGGTGATTGCTGAAACTATTAAAATTGGGTTAAGAACTGTCCAACGCATTATTAAAAATTGGAAGGAGCGTCAAGATTTACCCTGTTTCAGAGTGATCAGAGTAAGAAGAGAGGCAGATGAAGTGATGCACCCATCATGCGTAGTGCCTACTGTACAAGCCTGTGGGGGCAGTGCTATGATCTGGGGTTGCTGCAGTTGGTCAGGTCTAGGTTCAGCAA
>JAVQJF010101865.1:0-14636 GCA_036023855.1 Gadopsis marmoratus
CTGCTGGAGGTCATTTTGTAGGGCTCTGGCAGTGCTCATCCTGTTCCTCCTTGCACAAAGGAGCAGATACCGGTCCTGCAACTGGGTTAAGAACCTTTTACGCCCCTGTCCAGCTCTCCTAGAGTCTCTGCCTCTCTCCTGGAGACTGTGCTGGGAGACACAGCAAACCTTCTGGCAATGGCACATATTGATGTGCCTTCCTGGAGGAGTTGGACTGTCTGTGCAACCTCTGTAGGGTCCAGCTATCGCCTCATGCTACCAGTAGTGACAACGACCCTAGCCAAATGAAAAACTAGTGAAAAATGTCAGAAAAGATGAGGAGAGGAAAAAATGTCAGTGGCCTCCCCCGGTAAAACCATTCTAGGTCATCTCATTGTTGCCCCTCTAGTGCACCTGTTGTTAATTTCATTAACACCAAAGCAGCTAAAACTGATTAACAACCCCCTCTGCTACTTAACCGACCAGATCAATATCAAAGAAGTTTAACTGACGTGATGCTAAAGTGTTCCTTTAATTTTTTTCAGAAGTGAATATATATCCTTCTCTACTGTCCTGCTTAAGTCTTGGCAGGGCATGTGTCATGATCCAGAGGTCATGTGAACAGAAATCACTCACTCATCTTTCAAGGAACAACAACTGCATTAAAGTACTCCCAGTGTTAAACATATATCAAACAGACATGGAGAGAGATGTATTTTATACAGTACACACATACTTTTTATAACACACTCATAGAGTGCCAAGTGCCAGCTGTGCAGCTTAAAACTATTCCACCGAGCAGGATGATGTGCAAATGAAGGTCAACAACACTGTAAACCAAACCACAAAACAACAACAAAACTGAGAACCATCAATGAGGTTTACATCGCTCCTGGACCATAAAAATAGAGCAGGCACCATGGAATCCTAGTAGATTGACATTAAGATAGGGAGAAAAAATTGTATCTACTCATAAAATGCTGAGAACTGTAGAAAGAAGAAACCCAACATGTGTTTAAAGTGAATATTATATAGACTTTATTCCCCCACCATTTTAAACAAAGCAGTTTAATGTAAATTAATCTATCACAGACTTAACATCAAAACACAGCCAAAAAACCGGGCACAAGCAGAAAGAAAGGAAAAAAAACCTACCAAACACACTGTTTCTGTATTAAGTTCTAATTGAGAAACATCCCTGTCATATTCGCTTTAATGTTTGTCACAAAATGAAGTATTGATTTTTCATCATCATCATCATCCTCATCACTAACACCACCATAACCACATTGTAGATAATTCTAATCAATTTTGCATACGCTATTCAAACACGATCTGCACATTTCTAATTGCCTCCCCACTGATCTCCATGGCAACAAAGGCTCCAAGCTCCACAGCAAAGTTTCCTCCCTGTTCCCTAGTACAATCAGTGTATTTTCCCTCCCCTCGCTTTAATTTCCCCCATTAACTCTAAATCAGATATTGAAAAAAGGAAGTAATGCCCTCATCCATTTTTAATAATGCTTAACTAAAGGTGTCGTCTCTCCGTCAACCCACCAAACTCTCTTGTCTCTTGCATTTGTCTCTATAAATAAAACCCAAACCTATGAAGTGTGTCAGAAGTAATTTGAAAAATTGTGGTTCTTTTTGTTTTTTTTCTAACACTCAAGTTATAGACATTATGTATGTTTATAATGCATTATAGACATGGGTGTCATATATATATATATATATATATATGGAGGGAGAGAGAGATGAGTCTTACTATGAGAATTATAATACACTATGATCCTTGCAAAAAGGTCAGTGAGTGACGAGCAATTATGAAGTATTATACTTGACCTTACATTACAAAATGATTTATAATGTATTATGATGTATGTTATAAAGCATTATGGATATTTATGAGTGCTTATACAGTGCTATTAGAAGATTAGAAGGCATTCATGTTTTTAATGCATTATAGACATGGGTGTCATAGTACGTGTTACCTGATTTTCCTTTCTATGTCTCTGGGTAATTATGTTTTGCAAAAATACTACCACTCTTTAGTCCAAGGTGCAACTATGCTGGCAGATAACCATTCCAAAGTCTGCTCTTGAGGCCTGCACTTGTTTGAAGACATGCTTGAAAGCCGACTGGCCAGAATTCCCTAATTGCAAATTGGAAAGGCAAAGAAGAAACTCTGGCAAAACAAATATCAATAAAAAGTATGAATTCAATCAAAACAAGTGCATTTGTGAATTTGAGGCTCTGCGAGCATTTAAATGTATTACTATAACACTACAGCTAGTTAGAACTTGAACATAAGGTCAGCACCTATGTTGACAAATTGTAAAGGCAAATTTGCAATTTATGATATTGGGCTAAATAAACACTTTTTTTGCTTAATTGGTAAAACTGATGCACTGTTACATTTGTATTGACTAACAGGGCCTAACTGATCGAGTCACAGAGTTTTATTTGCATTTGTACAGACAACAACACAGACACCAACCTAACCAGCTTACATCCCTTGTGAAAAAATAGATATATATTCAAATTAATTTCAGACCCCAACATGGAATTGAGATATATAGAGGGAGTGTCAGACTAACAACGGAAATGAAAGCATGTGCTGTCTGCGCGATTTTACTGAAATCAGACACCTTCCCTCCCATCCTTCTACTCACCTACACTACATCATGAAAGAATGTAAGCAGTACATGGCTGCTAACAAGATCTCCCTTTGACTCTGAGTGTTGATTAGGTCAGGTAGTCAATAATAACCACAGCCAGGGCCCAGGCGTGCCACACACATCCAAGTGTCTTTTATCAGACTCTCGCCAGCCTTCAGCTTCGCCAGCAGTCAATAGCTGGAAGAGTCTAATCCATAACTGCAGCACCAGCAGAGTGTCTAAAGTGTGCCCACATGCTTAAGAGTGAACAGTCGAGCGGCCAACGTCTGGCGAGCTGGGAATGACACCTGCATCCCGATATTGTAAGCGGGCTGACCATAAAGGAAACAGATAAATGGGTTTCAGTTTTCACACACACAAGTGTGAATTGCACATTTTCACATAAGACACATACATGTGGCTCATCTGACACGCAGCTGGAGCAGTGCAGATAAATGCTTGCCCTGCAGTATGCCGAAAACATAGGTGATTTCTCGGAGGATGAAAAACTTCCACTAAAAGAGATAACGTGCACACAGAGGTGAATAAAAGCTCCAGTCTGGGTGCACAAACACTAATTAACACACACAGGGAGGGTGAAGGTTTCCCAGTAAACTGCCCCCAAATCACTTCTTCCACACTAACAAGCACATATGCACAAATGGGCACACAAACACACATGACCTCTGTTCACTTTTCCTCATTAAACATATCAACACTTTCAGTGTCACCATCATTTATAAGGGAGCTAAATCAATTAATTTTGCTTCAATTCCCGCAGTCAAGAGTGGATGTCAGTGGATTAGCTAACTAAGGCAAAGTGAATTTGCTTTTGTGATTAACTGAGGTGAACTTTGACACAAGAAAAAATGCATTGACAGTGCTGATCTGTCGAGAGGCAACAGGAGTGTCCAAAATGAAGGCAGCTGTCATATTAGCTGCACTGCAAAGCACACACATAATCACTACATCACCAAAAATCAAACATCACCTAAGGTTTGCACTGCCACATTAAGATGTCACTGGATGCGTGTGGAATGTTTGACAGGCTGGCTTATGTCTTCCTAATAATGCAATTTTTCACATCAGCAGGGATAGACAATAGTATTTTCAAGCACTGGACTCGCTGGCCACCAAGCATTTTTGGTGACCGAAATGAACATCTGTAATTCCATTTCGTGTTTTAATACAAAACAAAATCCTCTAAGTAAAATATAATAACAAAAAAAACAAAACTTCACTAATCCAAAATACATTGATGGAGAAAATGATGAAATGTAGCACATTTCTGCACCCTACCTGCAACTTAAAATGGTACAGTGGAACGTCTCAACACCAGAGTGTAATAGAGTTTGCTGTAGTAGCCCCTGGCTGTGATCACCGTGCCCTTTGTATGTGTGAGCCCAGCATGTGAGCAGTGTGTTTCTGTGTCTGTGCATTTGTGTAAAGCACCGCCGCCTGCCTGCGTGATGGATGCCCCTCTTTGTAGCACAGGTTTGAAGGCATCCTTGATGGGATAGGCCAACTGTTCATCACTCCCCAGCCTCTACCTCTCTCCCGCCTCTCCTTCGTTGCTCCCCTCTGCACCTCCATCCATTCTCCCCTTCCCATTCCAGCTGTACATGATGAATGGCCTACACAAGAAATGCACTCTCCAATATATAGCCATTTTTCCACCCCCACAAGCATTTCTTCACGCTTTCATCTCATTGCTTCTTTTTCTTTCTCTACCTCTTTTTTTGCCATCCTCAGCCATCCATCTCATGGAAGGTCGGTGGTTAATGAATCACCAAAGTTTTTCATTTAGTTACAATCTATAGCCTGACAGGTTAGACCCATCTTTGCTGAACTAAGCCAAATTACTTACCTTTGTTCAGTTGCACCAAAGGTAGTTTAAAGAACTTTTCTCTTATCAGTTAGATTGAGCTTTTAACTTATTTATTGGCACTTCTGAGCCTGGGTAAAACTTTTTTACTGCTTCTTTTTGAATTTAGGTAGATTTATTTATTAATCAGGGACAGACAATACCGATACCTGATTATGAGAGGGAAACTTTGAATGAAGAATCTATCTGTCTGAACAGAGCCTCTGCATTCTGAGTACATCCTGATTATCTAAGCACACATCCTTTCTGATGTGTCAGTCGAGGAACATTAACATTATTCTGTGTTTACTTGCAGCTGCTAGAGACTATACCCTGGGATTTATGCACACCCTCGCTTCCTCACTTTGGTGTAACTGCTCCTTCCGCTACTACTCATCCACTTATCTAACCAGCGAGATGTTAAGTGAAATGCATTAGGGTTCGGCATCACACCTAGCCATTACCACTGAAGCTTGTTGCAGGTTCACTTTTCACTCAGGCGACGAACAGGGTAGAAAAAAAATTATCTTCATGATCCAAATTGCCATCCGCTGAAGTCAGAGAAAACATCTTCCAGGATGGAACCGGGGCCGTCAGCAGCCTTGTTAATGGGGGCGACTTGATAAACGGAGTAATTCATCATCAATTTCCTCCACCAGGCAATGTGGAGACAAATTCTCCGCTCTTCTGGCATGGGGAGGGGGGTGCTCTGTCCTTGATGATTAATTTGAATAAACACAGCAACATCAATATTAATGTTGATTGCTGATTAAGATCAGATCCATTATGCACCCCCAACTGAGATAATTTTTTTTATTCATCTATTTCTCTCTATCACCTAGTCATTATCCCTGTCTCATTTTCTCCATCCACATCTTAAATCTATGTGCAGCCATCCAAGAGGATTGCCATGAGTTTTTGTTAGCATCAGGTGCTAAAAGCTGTTGTAGCAAGGCATTTAGCAATAGACTGAGCCAAGAAAATAAGCTGTACACATTATGCTCTCTGATAATGCCTGATCCAAAAGCTACAGCATCCTGATTATATATTCTAGGAGCCCTAAAGTCCTAATGCACTGGCTGGCACACTCCTTGTTTACTTCCTGCCAACTAACTGAAGTGGAGAGTCAGGTGAGATTAATATGAGAAGCTAACAATATACTGTAAATCTTGATATGACTAAAAAGCTACATACAGTTGCTCTGAATTATTGCTCGCCTAGTGGACGCTGAATCCTATTTGTGAAAACAAAGCAGGCCCTATAAGGAATTATGCTACATGGATAAGGCCTACTTACACGCATCCCAAAGGGCCAAACACAAAACACATCCACCACTGTAAGCACAGAAGACTGCCTTTATTTGTAGTGAAAATATGTTCTCATGTTCTGCCCAAAACCCAGATAAGAGTAATTGAATGCACTGCCCAGAAGCTTTTAAAAACAGACAATGACAAATGTCATTAAAACCCATGTCACCTGTCCCTATGAGACGCCAAGAGGAAGTTTGGTAAAACTGGCTGAGTAATACTGGCAGTCACGCAGTAAAAGCTAACTGGGTTGAAAACCTCCACACTGAGAATGCTGGCTTTTACAACAGATCCAGTGTATTGACAAGCAGACAAATCAAATAAGTAAACTGCACACCAAAGGTGGACATAAACCTAATTCAGTAGAGCAAGCAGCACACACACACACACACACACAGACAAAGCTGCCACTATTGATGCGACAGAGCAAAAAAGTTGCCTTTATTCACTTCTATCGAATGGGCTCATGGCTCACACAGCCATATGTGTAAAGACTTGTGTTAATCGAACAACCATTAAAGGTAAATTGTCAGAAGATACATTTCACAGCTTGGGCCAGTCAGTGCTTTTTTATTTCCATCTCTTGTTCACAATTCTGTACAGCAAATTACTCCTCCTGTCTTTTTAAATTGCTGTATATCATCTTTTCCCTCACTCTGCCTTTCCTAACCAAGATATTTCTTGAGGCATTGGGAGTGCATCCTTCAAAGTCGCTGCAGCCCTGTTAATAGTGAGGTGAGTGAGAGGGGCTTTTTAAATCAACCATTATGTGCTGTCTGAATTCCCTGTTTATCACACTGTCATGGGGCAGCCAGTGCTGATCACTAAGACCAAAGCGTGATATTTTCTCAACGCTAAAGCCTGTACGGGTTCTTAATCTCCTAGGTTGGACCACAACGTGACAGCCAGAGTGTTGTGTGCATACAAACTGCTGCTCCTCTCTGCTCTCATCTTGTCACGTAGATAAGTGGCTCTGGCTGCTGCTGCAGACAGACAACTTTTATTAGGGTTTCAAGTCAAAGACAAGTGGCTCTGGGGCCATACAAAGGTCATGGCAATTTGGCAACCTACAGAGAGCCTCTTCCCATTTGTACGGAAAGGTATGTATTGTATATTTTCACAACCTTGCACAGCAGACACACACACGCACACACACGCGCACATCGCTCTAAGCCTCACTCAAGGATACAGCTGCACACAAAAAAAAACTGTCAAACTCCACATGATTTTCAAAGTGCCTGCGAGGCAAGGGCGCTGAAACAGACAGAGATGCCCTGAGAAGTGTAATTCTAGTGTTGCCATGACGATGACAGAGTCAAGATGTTCCCTAAGCCCTAATGAGCTGTATGGGCTGACATGGAGGGCAATGAGGAGGTTTGCAAAAATAGGAACATGTACAGATAAGTAGGACTGCGTACATGTGAACTCAAAAACCCTCATGAACACATTTGCACATACAGGCACACACTCACATACCAGAATTCTATTGTTTGTCTAGGAGCAACAAAGAATATTCCTCAATTTAAAACATAAATTTTAATACAAGACATGCACTGTATAAATGCATTTTAGGTCAAACTACAACCTGAGCTTGCTCTGGAACTACAGTAATTTCCATTTTGACGCATGTAATTCAGCATTTGCTCAATCATGCATGCATTCATACATAAATTGCAACCCTTAAAAAAGTAAATTAGGCTACTATAGTAGTAGCTTAAGGGTTTGGCCTTATTAGGTAGAATGAATGTAATGTGATTGCAGACCAGTATTTGCCAAGACCAGGTCTTGCAGAGTCAGGCCACCTGTGGTATGCAGCGTTAATATCCAATCTCCCTTTTTTTTCACGTAGTCAACAGCAGAGGCTCTACAAAGACAAATGATCTATGCTGACGAAATGTTATTTCTTTATGCAGAGTTTGCCAACAAACCTCCATGAGGATCTCAACTTCAGAGACTCCAAAATGTGTTTTAAAAGAATAGGGTGAGGGTAGGATGTAAAAAAAAACTGAATGTATCAGCATTTTTTACTTAATTTACTTGGTGGATAGTACTTACAGTATGTTCTTTCATTCTTACCATGCTGGCATTTTGCCGTAGAAAGCAATTAAATTGGTCTCAGAGCCTCCTTTCGATTTTCAGAAGAAGCACTGACGAAACACCAGTTGGCCAATAGTCAGAAATCGGTAAATGCTGACCCGTCTAAAATGATAATGGATGGTATCTGTAATAATGTGTAAAATTCTCTTGTCAAAAAGTAGAGTGAGAACCTTGCTGAAAGCGTGACTGAGACCCACAGTGCTTAATGTATGTGCATCAGACATGGAGCTGTAACAGATGATTGACTTTGTCAGGATATTCCTAGACCAAATCAAGAGGAGAGCCGCTAAAGCTCCTCTTCAGCTGAAATGTCGTTCAAAAACCTGGATAACGTTTGACAGATGCAGTCAAGTTTCAGATTCTACTCTGGAGGCTGGAAGGCAGGATGCAGGTTTGGTTTTCATAAAGATATGTCACTAAATAAACAGAATGCAAGCTTTATCTTGCTGTATACCTTTACATTATTTGCTGTGCGATAAGGGCCTTAGGTTAACAGACAGATAAACACAATCACCCTACCGCTTATGAAGCTAAGTATCTTTAATCAAGAGTTTGCTCTTTCAGTTTGAGAGCTGTTTGGCGGTGGTACACGGTATGTAATAATAATAATAATAATAATTTGACCGTTCGGTTGTTTAATGGTCAATCATGATTCACATATAGACATATGCAGAGAACAATGCTCAAAAACACATACACATACACACGTTGAAATTTATCCTCCATCCTTCTTTTATATAATATAATATTAAGTATTATAGTAAAAGAAAAAGTATGGCCGCTGGTATATATATTTACTGTACATATAATAAAGTTGTGGAGAGCGAGAGTGGATGAAACCAGTTAAAGAGTAACCGCCCGTGTGGGACGCTGTGAGACGTAAAGCAAACGAACATTTAATTGGTTGACACTACAGCTGGCATTCTATTGGTTGGGGAATTTTGATAGGGTTGTTGCACAAAATAATCCAAGCGCACAGCAGAAATCCAAGTGCAGAGATTCCACAAGCGCACAGAAGCAAGGAGATTGCAAGGAGAAGAAATCTGCGCAAGCAACAACATTTCCAAGTGCAAACATCCATTTTGAGCAGAAGCAGAGCAAATCCAAGTGCAAGCAGGTGCTATTTGAGTGCAAGAGCAGGGTTTTGAGGGATAGTATACAAAATCTTACAAAATCTGAACATGAAATCAATAAAGTATATTCTCAAACTGAAAGAGCATGCTGTTGGTTATATAGCTCCTAACCGCTGGGTCGGTCTAAGGATTTACTACAATGCATACTGTTACACGTATTGACTGTGGAGTAAGGCTCGTTATAATGAATGGCAGAACAATTATAATAGTTTTCGGACTGTATATCCACAAGACTTTCACAGCTGAAGTGGTAAAATTCTCCTTTAACAATCATTTAATCAATTATGAAGTTAAATATTGGAGCATTTTATCCCCTTTGACATGGTGGATGTTGGAAAGAAAATTCTTCAAATAGACTTCCGAAGCAATATGTCAAACACCAGTTAATTCTATCAGCGTGAAAGTAACAAATATTTTCTGTTTAATTCTGAATGCAAAAGTGTTGCAATAAATCCCCACCAGTGAATCGTAACATATTATTGTCAGTTTGGTCTGTTTGCATAACTCAATAGCTCAATCGATACGGCAGGCTCAATCCTTCGATACTCACAACCTACTCATTTGGTATCACTTCCTTAAATAAAACATTGATAAGAAATTCTATAAATACAATGTTTATACAATTAAATACAATGTACAATACAAATGTTTTGAGTACTGTTTGTGCCACACCAGCCCTGACATATTTAGCTGGCCCCGTGTCACATGACTGTGGGAACCTATGTGACACGAGAACCCGACCACACAGCCGCACAACCAACCGTCTGAGAGAATGGCATAAAAGGAAACGTAGCGTGGTGTGGTGCTACCTTCCACCTTTAGATAAAAATACAGCAAGATGCACGATTTGTGACTAACCCTCTAGAAGGACAAATGAACACATGTTTAATGTTGTTAATTTTATTCATATTTAACTTATTTTACTCTTATTTAATCATGGCATTTCTGAAAAATCCTGGACTATTGTGTACATGTATTAGCACAAAGATTTGTATTTATTATTAATTGATGGTATGTGTCATGTGATTTTCATTTTATGTGTCAAGTGAAATGATGTTTCATGTTTATTGTCCTTTTAAATGGCCATTATTTTTAAAAATCGCATACACATTTAAGAAATTACCAGTATCGATATGATTAAGAATATATCAAAAATTTTCAGAATCATATGAAATTTAATAAGTTTGGTATTGTTCATCTCTAATGACCCCTGCTCTTCTCCTCATTCTGCATAGGAAATAAATAATAGATGGTGTATGATATATGGGGCAAACGTGTATGAATAAAAATACATTATCAATGAAATGAACTGAGTTATTCCTCCGAGTGTTCCTGCCAAAAACACTAGGGCTAAATTTAGCTATGGAGAACACCCTAATCAAATCAAGGGGTGAGTAACAGAGAGATGGATGAGTGGATGAGTGGCCTTAGGCAATTTGAAAATCTTAAGATGTAGGGAGACTCCAGCTCGGCATTCTCACTACTCCTATCAAATCCAATTGCAGAGTCCATGTTGAATGCCAAACTTATACTTCTGTGTCCATTATCAAAGTAATGTGGTCCCCACCATGCAGATACAAAGTGACGGCCATGGTGAAGTCCTCTGCATTAGCACTGCATCAGGCACTTTTTATTCCTTGTCATACACTAAAGGCAGCCTTATTGTGTCCTTTCATTACACAAATCCAAAATAAAAAATAACAGATTCTGCTCCAGGTTGGAGTATGATGACTGCATTCATATATGTCTTGCACATGCGTTTCCCCAGTCAACTTCACTTGGTAGATTATTCATATACTTTTTTCTTATTTAATATATGCATATTCAGAGCTTTGCATATACTATGGCTGGACCAAAAGCAGCTTGACTCAAACAAATTTGGGCATTAATGTCCCTAATCTAAAATAATTCATATGGCCTAAACATAATTTTAGTGCAAGGCAAAGCCTATTTAATGTGTCATATTTCTCCACACAGATGTATTCAGCTTTACATATTACCTCTAATCCATATGACTGATGTGGGATTTTGATGGCTAACACTCATATTTTTTGCACTGAGGTAGCAAATATCATCATTCCCAATGTAATGACCCAAAAATGACATGTTTTCAACATTTTATCAATTACTTAATCTCTGGTGATGTCGACAAGCCTAGCAGCTCTAGTAATGTCATGAAAAGGCTCCTTTAAAACATACTAATGGAATTCATTTAAAATTTTTAGGGGTTCTGTAAATTACAGTGATGTCAGGATTTGTTGTAGGTTTAAGAAAATGTTCCTACAACACACTGGAGAAATTCCTAAGGCCAGATGAGAATGATGAGAATACATACACGTACATCAAATATTCATCAAGTCAGTGTTATAAACCTCTGGTTATATCAGATGTAGAAGGTCTGGTGAAAATCTAAGCTTTAATAAAACGCAATGTCAGAAGTTGCTGTAACCATAGTCCAGGAGCGGCTCCTTTGTTTCTAGCATGTGGTGATAATTGAATCAGATAGCGAGTATGCTCTCCTGCCCACCTCCAGCCCTTTGCTGCTCTCCTACCCTCCTCTTGAACCCTTCTAAGAGAAGAAAGCGACTTCACCCTCGTGCCATTGTCTACTCCTCCAACGCAACCCTGCCGCCTCCGCCGTGCCCCCCTCCCTTTCTTTCTCATTCTCTACCTATCCACTTCTCTCTCGCTCTATCCTTCTGTTCGCCCACACAAGCTTCATACCTGCAATTTCATCATTTACTTAATCCCAGCCATAATACATATTGTCATCTTGCTTGATGAATTCCTGATGCTTGTAGGTCGGGTTTGCGGCTTTTCATCAAATATCTGCATATTTGAAGAAAATACAAAGCTTTCTCTGGGGAGCATCCACTCCGCTGTGATTGAAAAGTCGCATTGGTAATATAAAAGCACACAAGGTGCACGTTTACCAACAGTGATAACCGTTTGAATGGAGCACTTTCTTCAGAGTTGTTTTTTTTTTTTTTTATGTCTCCAGCTCTAAATGCCACAAACAAAGTGCAAAATCAGAGTTCAAAATAAAACCTCACATCAACATCACTGCTCTACAGGAAGTTCTGTTGACCAAATGGAATGAACACTACACACTCTACCTCTTCCAGCTAAATGATGGAAAAAAGATTAATCGCTTCTTTTCATCATGCCCAAATGTCCAGTTATAATTAAATCACATCTGCTGAACAAAGCAGTGCCTTCTTTCTTAGAATGCCACTTCCTTAAGAAAGAAAAATCATATACACAAAATAAGGTTGTCCTTAGAGAAAAGATGGAGGTTTGGCAAGGGGAAACAATGTAAAACATGACTGTGATAATAACAGCAAACCTGCTGTGAATATTCTTTGTCGGCGTCTTTGCCAAGTTACCTGCCTGTCAATTGGTGATGCTGCTGAACAGATTCATCAAATGATTCTGTCTCAGTGTGTTTTGACGTCGGTGAAGCTCGGAGGGAAGCCTCATTAATGTTGAAACTTCAACACATGCAGACTCAAAAGCATGCATCAGTGCACTGAGACCCAAAACAGTTTGTGTCTCCCGCTGAGAATCTGACTGAATTTAGCCCAATCTGACTGAATGTCTGTGTTTGTGTCATGAGAAGACTGATGTATATTAGCTCTGGGTTAGGTCAGCAGCAGAAAAAGTACTTGTTATGGACTCAAGTCATGGACTTAAAAAAAAAGGAAAGCTGTATGTGGAGTGATGCTGAGCCAAAGGGGGAGCTGTTAGCTATGAGGCAGGACAATGTCCCCAATGGGATGCCATGTGAGTGTGTGTATTCACACTGACCTGTTTTCGTCATGACAAAGAGGACCAACAGTCATCTATCACTCTGTCTGGCTGACTGTGAGCCACTTGCTGCAGGTGGAACAGTGTAGAGTGGCGGGCGATGGCCAGATACTGAGCTCTTGGTTGTGGCTGTGTTTCATTTGTCTCGAACCCAGAGCTATCAGACCCCTGGTCCTCCACTTTGACCTCAACGTCCACACGCCACAGTGCGAGGATTGAGATAGTGCTGCAGTCAATATTGTTTGTATCCAATGTGGTGGTTTGATCATTTACTTTAAAAAAGTAACAAATCTAAATTTGACTGCTTCACAGCGTAAACTGATCAAAATAAACTGGAGGGGTTAATAGGGTTCTTGATCAAATTCCAGTGGCTCAGCAATTACTTTGGCAGGTACCATCATTCCATTTTTTAAAAACATGTTATGATTCAATTCAATTTTATTTTATTTATATATCGCTATATCATAACAGAGTTATCTCATAGAACTTGTTAATATAGAGCAAGTCTAGACCAACTCTATATGTATAGACCCAACAATTTTACCTTGAGCAATCACTAGGCGACAGTGGCAAGGAACAACTGCCTTTTAACAGGCAGAAACCTCGAGCAGTAGCACAATACAATTCCACATACAGATGTAAAGCAATGGCAGTTACAATGTTACTGAAGTTAAAATAAACAGGGCTTTCTCAAAATAGGGCTACCAATAATAATTTTGCTTCTCAGCGGGTGTGTAGCTGAGTGGAGAGAATCTGTTAGAACAGATCAGTGGTGAACCGTGGGTTTTGACTTAGGGCTATGCTTCTTTCGGACAGTTACCCAGCCTCCCTGGTTTCCCGGCTGCTCGGGAGTTACCGGGAGACGGCTAGCAGAAGCTGCTTATGATCTGTGTGTTGTCTTAAATCAAAAGTCGCACTGACTTCCCAAAGAACTCGTGATCACAAACTGTGTGATCAACAAGTTGCTATGTAGCCATGTTATTAGCTAGAGGAAATTTAAATTACATACTATATACAAAGAAAGGCAAACAAAGAGTCAAATAGAGCTTGTGCACTTGTGCTCTGTCTGGATCAAAAATGAAAGGGTTGAGAAAGGCATTTCCTGGAAAGAAAAAGGAACTTGAAAAATGTAAACAGCCACCCACCCACAGACAAACACAACCAACCCCAATCTGGAGTGGCTCACGAGCAGGGGGTTGACGTCGTCCCCGCCCATCTCCATTGCAAGAACACAAAGTCAGAATCTCAGCTCTGGCAGCAATCACTGGCCAAGTGGCTCAAATCACGGCACTATTGTTTGTCCAAAACCACAATCAGAGCTGTATTGTCAGAAGCTCCTTTGGACAAAAAGGTTGTGGCTCCCTAACACAATTAAAAGCATTTGGACCATGATCTACAGCATTTGTAACACCATAAACACAGAGAGGAGCTTTTCTCTGGACAACAATAACAAAATCCATCTGAGGTGGCCATGCTGTGAACAACTTCAACAGAATGGACTCTGCTGCTTTCAACAGTGTACTGTGAATTCTCTAGGTGTGTGTGTGTGTGTGTGTGTGTGTGTCTATATCTGTGTGTAAGGCAAAGACACAGACTTTCAAAAAGCGGTTGAAAGACCTGCCTTCGCAACAAATGTGAGTTTTAAAAGCTGATAAAGATACCAACAGGGGCGACTGGTATCAATGGGCTAGCAGGGCTCAGCCCTCCCTGTCCTTTACAATAAATATAATCAAATAATTGTAAAAAATCTTAAAACAGATCGTCTTCAATTTTGGTGGGACCTAGAGGAGCA
>JAVQJF010101871.1:0-10318 GCA_036023855.1 Gadopsis marmoratus
AACATCAAGTTGTCACTGCATTCATTCTAGTATAATCCATAACAGAACACTGAGCGACAGGCATTCATTTACAAACTTGCGTGCTAGGATTCCTCCAAAGCAGGCGACCTTCCCACGCAGTGCAGAGCAGCCGACAGTAAACTGAGCCGTGTATTTCCACACTACACCAAGCAGAAGCTGTGTTGGCTCACAGTCGCGTGCCTCTCTCTCTCAAACTGGCAGCACGCAACACCAACAGCAGCGGCGCGCGCTCCTCTCTCCTACAGACGGGTGCACAGAAGCAACTCTAACACACGCCGCCTGCTACTTTATTAATAATGCCGTGGTCGTACTTACCGCTTTTACAGCCGCGGACAACTCATCCTCCGCTGGTACGGAGAGGCTCGCTGGTACGGAGGGCGCCGCGCTGCCTTCGCTGCACTTCCTGCAGCTGAAGGCAGCGTTTTGCCTGAGAAGCATCTGTCCCGCTGTCACGAGAAGCGGTTTGCTCGCACGCGATGTGTAAATCGGTCGAGCTGCTGCTGTGCGCGCGCGTGGTTTGAGCGCTCACTGCACGTGCTGGACGGGTTCAGGCGTCGCAAACATGTTTTCCATCCCCCCCGAAAGGAGGTCGTGAAAATGGTGTTTAAATGCCCAGTTCCCTCTTTGTAGGTGGTGGTAGGTTAACTGTGGACTCAGCAAGGCCACACTGTTTGTTTCGTAGGTTTGTCAAGCAACTAACGCTGTACAACAGTTGTATTGTTGTTGTTGCCCGTGTGTCACCGGAAGGTGGCGGGGTTTTGCACTTAGCTTGAGAAAAATTAATGTAGGCGTGTCGATAAGTAGCACATCGATATTTCATAACATATTGCAATTTTTAAACGCATAATTTCACCCTTTGGCCTTTTGAATTCATGAAATAGCCTCTACAGAAGAACAAAGCATCCTGAGATCCAGGTTCAGTGTCGCCATCTTAGCAAACGAAAGCAAATCATTGGTATTTCTGCTGGTCGGCTGGTCTCAGGTCAGCGCGCACGCCTACAAATGAGCCCACCCCCTGTTCTTGGGGGATTCTAAGATTGACACTCACGGCGAACCAATGAGAGGTCGAGTTTACGTCCCGTGGCCAATCGCAGATATTCAGCACTTTGTCCTGTAACTTTTTACTGAAGCCAGAAGCTCGAGCCGTCGGGGCTCGCACCTTACTCTCTCACGCGCAGCTCTGGAAATCATGACTGCAAAGTGCGAACACATCCGGGATGCTGCGAAGACTCTTATTGTCGGTTTCTGGGTCGCTTTTAGCGCCTGTTCCGTAGGTGTTCGCGGCCAGGAGGGTAAGAAAAAAAGCTATTTTATTGACGCTTTTTGATAAAAGATACAGAACGTGACGCGAACACCAAACATCTCGTCAGCCTACTTCTACTAGTAAGTTACTGCTACTACTGCTGGTCAGCACCTAAAACAACAGAGAAGCTGCTAGTATATTTTACTTGACGGTATGTGTTTTTATGTAATAACATGTTTTAAAAGCATTGGCAGATGTGCGACAAGCACAAATGACCAACAGGGTTTAAAACATCCTTTGCACCCGACCTAAGCTCATTATCATACAAACGTCCTACTGTCGTTTACTAAATGTCACATCAGCAACTATTACCTGATTGTACCATCAACTAGGCATGTTTTATGTAATGCACAAGTCCTGACAATATTGACACGTTCTACTGTCTCTCCTATTAATTGATAATAATTAACATGAGTCTATATGTGTTTAGGTCTGTGGCAAAACACTGTTTTTCCAGTTGGAGTAGGCCCAAAGCTCGGACATGTCATGGCAGCATTCTTTACATACTCTTCCCATGTGCATGTTTACCTACTGATCCCGGCTATCGGCGAACCTTTCTCACAGTATTTCAAAACAGCAGTCCAAGTCCATGTGCAGTATGAATCACAGTGACCACACATATGCACAGACACACAGAACAAACAATTCACTACCCCGCAGACTGTGACTGTAACACTTAGCCATACCACAAACGGTGTTTTTGCTTTGTTTTTGCCCGTCTTTGGTTTCCTCACGTCGGAAGATGATTAAGTCCAATGTCTACTTGTTCTGAATCACATTGTACTTTCTGGCAAGCAGCTTTGGTGGGGCCAGGCTATGGGACACACAAGACAGGATGAGCACAGCTGAGCATCCTGTCTTCTAGTGTGGACCTGTAAGGACCTGCCAGCAAAGCCTAGAGTGGAACACGATGTCGCCGGGCTGCTTTTGATTGACTGTCTGCTATCCTGCCACCCAGTTCCCACTCCAGTTTCCTGTAATTCACCTTCTAAATGTTCTAAACTGGTCAGAACAGGCCGAGCACATATCCCTTTTCTGTAGGAAACCAGAAACGGACTGGCCTGGGGACGGTAGACTGTAGGTGAAAGGGTTCAGTGAGCAGGGGTGAGCAGATTACCAGCCACCCAGAACTTCCCCAGCATTGTGGCCTCCCACCGGAAGGTGACAGAACTACGCTCAGTTGCCCACGGTTACAGTATGTCACTGTAGCATTTCCAGGGAATCCTTTGGGGACTTGAGGGGAAATAACATCCAAAGGTTTGTGGTATTAGGAGCTGAAGAGCTATCGGGAAGCAGGGGGGAACGGCTGGTGTGACGCAGGATGTGTGTGACACAGTGTGAGTGGAAGGTTTTTCTCCAGCTTCCTCCTCAATGAATCTCCAGGAGCCTTATATGGAAGACAAGGACAGGGATGACATGTGGCTTTGATGGACCCTGGTGGCTTTTTCAAGTTTTGACCATTCTTGGAACACGTCAGCACTTGACATCTTGGTTGTAGGGTTTGAGCCTGCCGCCCCCGCAGTGCTCCCTGTGTGACCACTGTGGGAATTGACTCATTTATTTTCTGCCACTCGCGGTGATGAGAATAAATATTTGTGTTTTCCGTTCCAGTCAAAGTGTTAGTCACAGCGGCCGCAGGTCAGAGGATGTAATGAATCAACATTATTATTTATAAGGGAAGTATGTATTCCAGTAGGGAAAAGTACAGATTTTGTATTTAATTTTGGAGTATCTTTTCGCAATACACCCAGTGCACAGGTCATAGTCTTTGGAGCTGAATACGCAGCACCAGCAGTTGTGTCATCTCACAGTTATGATCAGAAGAGTGTAAACATGCCCTGGTCTGTTGTTCATGTTCAGAAGACTTATTACTCATCTGTCCTGAAATAGTGCATTAAGAAAGCCCTTCATTTCCTGTGTATGGACTTAATGACGGGACTGTCTGCGGTTGTGTGATTTTGGATTTACTTTAAGCTCACTTGACAGATGATTAATTTTAATTCTTGCTAATAAGAATGAGAAAATGCCAATAATTTGCTAGTGCCAGCGTGTAAAATGTGAATATTTGTGTACTTCTATAATATTCAACACGTTTTGGATTTTGAATTGTTGGTCAGACAAAACAAGCGATGTGAATATGCCAACTTGGGAATTGTCACGCCCGTTTTTCACTATATTGTGACATTTTGAATAACCAAATGATTGGCAGAGGCCAGATGAATCCATGATGAAAATAATCGTTGGTTGCAGCCCTCGTCACTGTAAGAAGCAAATTATTTTTTTTTACATCAAAACTTACAAGAACTCAAATTTAGTCTATTACTGATCGATGCCAGTGCTGGAAATCTGAATACGGTTCAATCCTCAAAGACTTTTGTCTTTTATCTTTAAAGTGCCTCTTCATTAGCAGGTGGTCTGCATCTAATTTGGGAATTAAACTGTCCCTTAACACATTCTAATGCTGGATTTACTTTAATAACTCTTGGCTTTATTTCAGGTAATGGCTGTGGACATACAGTGCTGGGCACAGAGTCTGGCACGCTGGCCTCTCAGAACTATCCAGGCACCTACCCCAGCAACACCTGGTGTACGTGGAGGCTTCGTGTGCCGGAGGGGCGCACGCTGCGACTGCAGTTCGGGGACTTTGACATTGAGAGCAGTCCAGGCTGCAGCAATGGATCTCTTGTGATCACGGACAGGAACAGAGATCCCGCTCTGGGTAAGCTTGTTCGCCGCTGATGGAATACAGTGTGTTTTTCAGGTTCTCTCATGTCTCCTGGGTCGGTCGCTTTCTGAAATATCTGCTGATAGATTTTTTATGATACATGTCATTACTGACGTTCTCCCAGCCGTGATGGTGGTATCCACACAGGGCATGCCATTCCATTGACACGATGACAGAAGAGGCAAACCCAATTTCGCAACAGACACATGCACGTCTGCCAGCCAGGTGTATAAAGTTGTGTCTTGAGGGCATAGAAGTTTGACAACACACCAAATTGAGAGCTGAGAGATTCAGGAGGAGAATAACCTGTTAGACTGCCTTTTGTGTTTATTATCGAATTCCACCAACCTGGCTCGTGATTTTTTACTTTTGTGCATCTGCTGGGGAGGTGTTCTTACATGCAGATTCCCCATGTGACACGGCTGGGCTCTCTACTATACAGGTGTAGATATGGGATACAAACGTGATCGCACTAGTCGGGTTAGACTGACTTATATTCGTCTACATCTGTTGATATACTTTAACCAAGGGACTGACAATATTCTGCTATATGTAATGTATCAGGGAAACAGCATGTATTCGTGTTTATGTGCTTTTACAAATGTAGCTTGTGGGTCTGCGTGTTCACAGGTCCAGTGTGTGGTAAGCTCGATGCCTCACTGAAGAACATAACACTTAAAAGCAGTGAAGTGACAATAACTTTCAAGTCAGGCCCACACCGCTCTGGACGAGGGTTTCTACTGTCCTATGCCACAGACCAGTACCCAGGTATGATATTTGTTACTATTTGATGTGTTAATGTAGTCGTGCACATACACATATTGCTCAGCCTTATAATCGCTTGATTGGTATTTTGAATAAAATTTCTAAAATTTGCTCATTTACAAGTTTACACTGTAATTTTAACACCAGCATCTGTGTGAATATTTGCACGTGTGTTTTGTGTGTGTGTGTGGGGGGCATGAGTCACTTCTTATTGGCATTCACCCTCCATCGCTGGCTTTGCTCCGGCGTGTTTGCTCAGAAACCCGGAGTCGGACTCCCTCTCCCAGGCTGAATGGAGTGACGCCTCAGGCTTCAGTCTGTCGCTTAGAGTGGCTGGATTTCTTTTTCACTCCCCCTCCTCTTCGTCAGCCCGTTAAGCACTGCAAAGCCCACTGCCATCCCGTGTTTGTTGCTAGATCAACAGCCTCAGGGTTGCAAGTCCACATATTTTAACTCTGTCTACTAATGCAACAACAGATTGTAATGTGTAAATTTAAATAAATCTAAATTCCAGCTATGCTAAATCTAATGTTTCTGGATAGTAGATCTTGAATACAAACTGGTACAAATCTTAAGATTCTTCGTGTATTTTTTTAATAACCATGTGGACTTGTTTGGTCTGAATGCTAGTCTATACTTAGAGATAGTTTCCTTTTTCTCTGGGTGAAGTCATCCTATTGTGCAGTATGTAACATAGTTTCCTGTTTTTCACTGAGTTGTTTATGAAATCTGGCAGTGTCTGGAACTAAACCCATGTTCAGATATACAAACCACTGTCTGTAAATTGTGATCACACGAGGACCATTCACTGTACTCGTGAACTGTGACAATGTCACAGAAACAAAGGGCTTAGTCACATCAACAGGGACGACCGCTCATCCCCTAATATAGCACACTTAGAGCATGTCTCACACAGAATCTGTTTGTCTGTGGTTAAGTGAATGGCGGGGGGGTATTATTATGTAAGTCTGAGATACTGGGTCTCCCACCGTACTATTCAAGTCCACCAATACATATTATTTTAAAAGGGTATAGATCATTATGATATCTGTTTTTGCTGTTACAGATCTTATTTCTTGTCTACAACGAGGATCTCATTTTAGCTCGCAGGATTTGAGGTAGGTGGTTGACCTCTACATTTCCCGAAATAGAATCAGTTTCAGCAGAACAGTGAGTGTTTCTCACACGCTTCTCTGCTGCTTCTCAGAGTGTACTGCCCTGCTGGATGTAAGAATATCACGGGGGATGTTTGGGGAAACTCGGAACAGGGTTACAGAGATGTAAGTAAACCATGTTTCGTCTGGCCATGCTGTATTGGACTCTTTTTTTTTTTTTTTTACTTCTGAGCACAACTTAATCATTGAATTGATGTCTGAAAGTGCTCCATATGTGCCCTCTACTACAGACCTCAGTCCTGTGCAAGTCCGCAGTCCATGCTGGAGCGGCGTCTGACAGTCTGGGAGGTCATGTCACTCTGAATCGTGGGAGAAGTCTTACACTCTATGAATCCACCTTTGCCAATGGAATCCTCTCAAAAATGTGTGTCTGCTGTTACATTCAAAATGAGACATCACACTGATTTCAAAGTGGCTGTTGTTGAGCTCAGATGGATGTTATATTAGATTTTTTGTGGATGCACTGATCTATTAACTGCACTCTGTTTGACAGGGGATCGCTATCTGAGAAGAAGCTGCTCTTGAGCAAAGGTATGAATACCTAGTGTTTTTAATCTATTTAAAACTACAATTAATACATTATTTACATTCCTGCTGTCCATTGCTCAAGACATGCTGTAATATTTTTAAAATAATAGAAACGTGATTTTCTGACATCCATAAGCTTCAATTCCCTTCGCTACGGTATGAAAATGCGTCACAGTGAACATAAATCTGCGAAAAGTGGTCACCAGTAAAGTATACGTGATTTATATATCATATATTATTATTTAATCAAGCAGCTAATGATGCTGTATATGAAAACACTCTGGTTTACATAATGAACCACATTCATTGCTCCATCCTTTCCTCTGCGCCCTGAACAGAATGCAACAACATCCTGAGTGTTTCGGGTTTAAATGCCTCATCTTTCTGGGATAAAAACAGTCAAGAGTACGCAATGTTCTGGTCCTCCAGAAACACGGATTCCAGCCATGACTTCCTACTCTGGTCAGCAGAGGGTAATGATCTGAAGCCGTGGGTGGAGCTGGAGCTGAGTGATAGAAGCACTATCACAGGTAGAAATGTTAAAATTAGAATTTGTGTGCAGAATGTGCTTATTTAAAAACATGTTTAGAATACTTTAATCAAGATATTTAAAGAATAAGTCTGATAATATTTTTCTTATTGTCAACAAATCCCATGAAAAGACCAAAACCAACAATGAATTTATCCTAAAAACAAGTTTTGGTTGTGTATCCAAAGCCGGCTACTATACAGTTGGTTACAAAACTACAATATCATCAGATGTATCCTTTTGAATTGTTTAACTTGGTTAAATTGTGTCAAATTCCAACTAATTTGATTGGTTTTCTGTTATTTCCACAGTGTCTTGGTCTATTAAATCTGAACTGTTGAGCTAAAAAAAGTGTTGGGCTCTGTTTTGTTTTCTCAGGAACAATAACAACAGGATCAAATGAGTACTACATAGAATCCTACAGTCTTCTTTTCAGCAAGGACAGAAAGATTTGGAAGCTCTACAGAGGCACTCTCAGCAAAGAGAAAAAGGTATGCATTGTGCTGTACTCACTGACGTCCACGTGATGGTTCTTACTGAGGCTCCAACAGAGCTGATGTGGCTGCTGAGTTTATGCTGTGAGTTTCCCGCTGTTCTCTGTGTGTATAAGTAACTTGGTTGTTCTGGCCCCCAGGTGTTTCAGGCCTATGCTGATGGCCACCTCAGGGTCCTCAACAGCTTTTTTCCTCCTGTGGTGGCTCGGTTTGTCCGGCTACAGCCACTGAGCTGGCATGGTCGAGCCTCCGCTCAGGTCCAAGTCCTGGGATGCCCTGTTGCCAAGGTCACACCAAGGTCACGCACAGCCGCACGTGGGTATTGTCACTACTTTTCCAGCATAAACTTAATCGGTCTGTTGTGAAGACATGTCTGTACTCCTGATATTATGATGTCCTCTCCTGCTCCTTGTCCAACAGAATCTCCATCCATCAAAGTTAACATGGGTACACCACGCCCCAGCCCCACTCCTACCCCCACAGAGGGCCCAGTGTTAGTGGAGCCCAGACTGAGTGTGTACTTGTATCACCTTGTAATTTCACATATGTTCAATGAGAACTACTGGCAGTCTATTTTGGGAAGAATAAATGTCAAAAAACCAGTGTAATATATCTTTCTCTTACATTCATCATTGTGTACATTGCAATAAACTGCATTTCTTCCTCACAACTGTTTACTTACTCAGACACTTACTGTCCTGCAGGTTCTAGTCAGCCAGTGATAGTGGCAGTGGGCGTGGTCCTGGCGCTGTTGATGTGTTCCAGTTGTTTGTTGGCTGGAGTCTGGTGGAAGCGAAGGTACTGTATTTTAATATTTTTATTTTAATACCAGAATGTATTTGTTTTCTAATTACAGTTAGCACACACTCTGCTATCACTATACATTAAAAGCAATTATTTTCATGCAAAAATACCAATGATGGTTTTGGTTGCAAGTAATTACTTTTATTACTGATTAATTTGCTGATTATCTTTTCAATTAACCTACTTTTTTTTATATTTTTGCCTGAAATATGACTGAAACTATTAATCAATTATTCAAGTATTTACATATTATTTTTCTGTTGACTGATTAATCGACAGCTCAACACTTTAATGTTTTGTGTTCATATCCTTCAACGTATAGGAAAAAAGATTCACAAATGAAGTACTCCTTACCCACAAGTAAGTCAAGTGGTCCTTGACCATTTTCCAGTATGTTTCGATTGCCTAATAAAAAGCCTCTGACTGTGTGTGTGTGTGTGTCAAGTAGGTTGTCAGAGTTTCCAGGCAAAGAGTCTCTCCTGCCCGCAGTCAGAACTTATCTCCTACCCTCTGGAGCGAAATGTCCATGATGCTCTACCTAGCCCTCCTCTTAATGGTGAGAATTCATAGAAATATTTAATGACATTTTACTTTTTTAACAGAGCGATGCAGCACCTCAGTGTTACTACTGTTATTATTAGCTGCTGCCTCTTTGCTAGCTTTTTCATTGCCCATTTAGACTTTACAGAGCTCCTCCTTCCCTCCATCTTTCCTGCTCTGGCAGTCTCTGGCTTTCAGTGGTCAGTTTGAAGGGCTCATGCCAGGTCTGACAGGCAAACAGCTCTCTCCACGGGCTGTCCATTCTTTCCCCCAGCTCAGCCCATCACCCAGTCACAGTATAAACATTCCTTTCTTTGTCCACAGAGCCTCTCTGAAAGAGACCCATTAATTGGAGCTCGATAAAGGGCGCTCGGCCTACTCCCCCACCCCACCCCCCAACACCACCAGTCCCCCTCTCTGCCTCCCCCATCCCTTCGCCCAGCAAGGGGGCCCTTCACTGAGACATCCAGTGATAAACAGGACAGAGGGTCAAAGCGAAGACAATCAAAGCCCTCACTAAAGCTTGTCCAATTAAAATAGCTCTATCGCTGAGGCTCCCTGTTCTTGACGCTCTTGAGTAAGGTCTAGGCCTCCCACACCACAGCCTCTCCTGCGGGAGTGAAGAGTAGGGTCTGGTCAGAGCTGAGTGCTACACCGTCAGCCCCCGTCCCCGTGATTAGAGGAGACATTGTTGGTGGCCAAGCAGCTCATGCAGGGGCTCAACATTGGCCTGGTATGAGACTGCCATTGAGTAGAAAAGAAGCATTTCTGAGAAATTGCAGCATGAGATGCAAATTGGCAATTGATCCTAAACAGTATTTCCCATTAGTGGAAGTATGCTTCTATGCGGTACAGTTGATGTTTTCATACCCATTTAATGACATATTTTATCATCACAGTAATGCAATATTAGTGGGTATGCACCCATATGATTTAAGGCTCATAAAATGCCTACTATTTCCTTCCGTATTGGCTGATCCTGAGGCTAATATGCATTTTGTAAGAGTCTTGGAGATATAGAACAAAAATGGCTTAAGCTTTTCAGACGTGCCTGTTTGAAAGGTACATAGAGGGTCATTCCTGACCTGGGAAAGGGATATACTGTGAAAAAGATCCTAAGAGTGATATTTTTATTTACAGGAGAAACTCAGTAAGTATAAGGTCTCATTCACTGGAGTGCCTTTTTATGGATATACAAAATAAGTGTAACAAGTTGCAGTTGCATGATAAAACACTTCATTGCAACCATCCATCCATCCATTTTCCACCGCTTATCCAGGGCCGGGTCGCGGAGGCAACAGGCTAAGCAGGGTTATCCACACGTCCCTCTCCCCAGCAACACTTTCTAGCTCATCTTGCAACCAAGAGTTTAAAAAGTGATTGCTGCAAGATAACAGTCACACTCAACTGATAATGTTTCAGCGATAGAAGCAA
>JAVQJF010101879.1:0-31154 GCA_036023855.1 Gadopsis marmoratus
ATGGGAATTTCCTGACTGAGTTACTGATATTGAATGACCTATAATCCAGTTAAATGTAATCATAAACTATAGGAAAAGAAATGACTGTAGTGACACTTACTTCACTCGTGGGACTCTAAAAGGAAGTAAGCTTTGATTTTGTCGATAGTTACTCGACCCAGAACTTAGTCAGCCAAGCAGAAACATGCCATCAAACATCGCCCGCTTTTAATATTTCCTTAATGCAACAGTAAGTCTCAAAATACCTACCATGGCACACGTTACAAAAGCTGAAATGTACAATTAAACCTAAACATCTTGGAAACATAATGTATCGTTGCATTGGTTTCAGCACTGGTTCTTCTTGCTTGAATGTATTTACTACACTGGAGAAGCAGATGCAGAAAATGTGCTCATATTGGTTCATCATTTATTTAGTCAGTGACAGCCCACATTTCCCAGAGCATTCCTAAATGTGCGGTGGTTTTGTCCCCTTTTGAGTGCCTACCATTGTTGTTTCCTTCTTGAAATGCACCACGACTCATACTTGTTCAGCAGTTTTTTTTTCTTTCTTCCAGATTGTGAGTACTTTAAAAAAACACGTGTAATGGCTCTTCTGGGGGCATCCTGGTGAATTAGGGGTCTTAGATGTGTGCCGTGTGCTTGCGACGTCCCGAGTTGTTTGAGGACTTGTGCTTTGGATCATCGCATTTTTATAAATGCATGAAAATATAATTTGCAATGATGTCTGCAGACCTAGGAAACACATGAAACCTAGTTGGGGTCCAGTAGTTTGCTCTGGCAAAAGGAGGAGGCCTGGATATTGCCTCAGCTCAACTTGTTCAAAGTGGTTGGCTTTTTTCGGAGTGGCTTTGCAGTGCTCCCTCCCCCTGCAGCCTAGGGAATTGCTGCCACCTTCAAGTGCAGCAAATCCTCCGACGTAAGTGTGTTAAACCCCGTGTGCTTTGCCGAGGGTGGAAATGAAGACAGGCTACCCCTATGAAGAATGATGACTCCTTCAAGAGGCAGCTGTCCTATTTTAAGCAGGCGACACTCACCACAATGTGCTGCCTGACTCTGCCTTTCCCTCCCTTTGTATTCTTTTGTTCTTCCTTCTCCTTCCCCCTATCTCCATCTCTGGCATGGCGAGGACGGACCTTTTGAGATTGGGGTAAATAAAAGTCACAGGATGTGAGCAGAGCCTCAAAGTCTGTGAGAAGATTAAGTGCAGTCCCCCTCAAACATCTTCAAGGATGGACATGTTATTGATGCATGTTAAGTCCTCTGAGGGTTTCACTCAAAGGACATTTGGGGCCTTTCATCCCTGACATGAAGGTGGAGGGAAACATTATTGAGGCTCCGCAACACGACAGAGGTTTCGCCTTTCAGTGAGGGGCTTGAAAGGGAAGAGTCGTCTTCCTCCACCCTTTGAGAGCGAAGCCTCGTAATTGGCTGAAATAGCTGCTCTTTTCTTCATGCATACTTCTTGAGTTAATTGGTATTTATGGTCCATGTTTGCCGGTGTCAGCTCCACACAGAGCAGAACAGAAGCTCCCCCCCCCCCCCAACTTTTCCTTTCCCTGGACGAAAAGTGTCTCCTTTTTGTTTCGCCCCTTTTTACACATTCATGAATTCAGCAGAGTCATGCATTGTTGCACTTACGTAGCAGCCTGAGCAGGACCAAAGGGCTGTTATTATTGTGTGGTTTCGATCCAGGCTGCCGTCGCCATCTGTGATGGGATGTAGACAACAGTTCTGCTAGCAGGGACTTTTTTTTATATAATTAGCTATTAGCTTATGGATCAGTCCAACAAGGATTCCCCACCCCAAAAAATGGTGGACGGTGGATAAATCTGACTTTGATCCTGACTTTTTCTCTTGCACCACCATGAGACTGACATTTGTAGTTTTAAGTGAAGTGCACTGTAAACTGTTGGGTTGAATGCCATGGAATCTGGTGCAGATATTCATGGTTCCCACAATCCTAATAGCTTTATTAATCCACCAACTATTGATTTAGCTTTAACAGGTCGACTTTTTAATTTTTCCAGTAAAATATCTCCATTCTAGATGGATTGCACAATAATTTGGTACAGACATTCGTGGTTCCCAGATGTACCCTAAGGTGATGTGACGTTTTTGATTCAGAGTGAAATGCCCCCAACAACGTCTGGATGAATTTCTGTTTGACTTGGTCTGCCAATTGTTACGTCACAGTATGACAAAGACAATGCACGCGATGCAAAATGAGAACCTTTGTCAGGGAATGGTGGGAACAGAATTGTGTTTTTTGTGATCTGTGTGTTTCTTTTTGTTCTGGTGCCCATACAGCTCAGGCTTATCTTCCTGCTTTTTTATTATTCTGTTTATCCTACTGTACAGCTATATCCACATTCTGACTGACTGAGCTAATTGTTCCTGCTCGTGCATTCTCTGCAGATTCAATTATACGCCACTCTGGGCATCCTGAAAAAAGGGTGGAAAAAGAGGGAAGTGCGCTGAAAGTGTGGGCGGGTGAAAAATTAAAAGGTAAAGAGGGAAAAAGGATGGCTTGAAAAGGTCGTAGATAAGAGAGGGGAAAGTTGAAAGGGGAGAAAACGGAGGATGAGAGCTAAGAAGTTGAAGCAGCAGGGATAAATTAGAGAGGGGAGTAAGAGCAGTCTCTTGAGTCATATATTTATGTAAGGGGAAAATCAGCTCACTGGAGTGTACACTGTAATGGCACCCCTCTGTATAATGATTGGCGCTGACCTCCCAAATAAGAGGATTAGTTTGTGCCTGAGCTGGCCAGAAATAATGGACCTCACCTTAGCTTAGCTGCAGTTTGACACAGCAGAAAATAGGCAGGGAAATAAGAATACCTCAGCAGCAGGAGGCTTGCCTGAACCTCATTCATCTGCATCACCATTGTGTCAAATTGGACATGCATTCCTGCATAGCTGCCAGGTTCATGAACAGATGGTATAAACGTACTGCACCCATGTGGACTCATAAAATACTGTAGTAGACATCATGGAAATAAGGTGCTGCAGACTGTAACATGTTGCCGTAATTTATTTATTTCCCCCCATAACAAGCAGTGCAATGAGTTACTGTTTCTGTTATTTACATGCTAGCTTGTCTACAGGAAATGAGCTCTTGTTATTGTAGCTTTCGGTCAGGCAGTGACAGGGCAAGTCTTCTGCTTGGAAGAATATTGTGGCTCCGCAGCGAATGTTGTGGCTAATGTCTTACTGCAGGGCACACTCTCCTTTTGTGTGCTCTGAACCAGCAGGATTAAAGCATCCATCTTGCTCTCCCGCTTCCCCTAATGGTATTAGGAAAAGGGTGGATAGGTTTCAGTATTCCGTTAAGGAATATCTGATATGGGGACTGGCTGATTCAATTAAGTAAAAAGCAAGGTGGGAGGGAATGAGTGCTGGTGCAATAGCTTCTGACTTGTGTAGCTCAAAGTGAGGCATTTTAATCCGGAAATCTCCTGCATTACCCCTCCCCCCCCCACCCTCGAAAACATATTATACACTCATTACCAAAGGACTGTAAAGGGTCAGTGTGCAATTACTGCCTCAGTGTAGATCTCGGTCATTCGGCGTTGTGAATAGGAAAAACACAAACTAGATGCATGACTTACTGCCTTTCATGCTATGCATGCTGGGATACACTCCGGCCAGGACCGGAATAAGCAGCTATAGGTAATGGAAATGACTTTAAAACTAGTCACCAGTCCACACAAAGCCAAGATACATAGGGCCAAGATGTCCTATTGATATCAAATTTAGTCCAATTGCCTCAGACCAACTTCATTGTCATCAAAGTAGGATTAAAAACCATCCAAAAACTTTATTTTAAATATAGATTAATGGAACCAACAGATAGCCGACACCAGCTTCATCCACAACCAGAAGAATTTCTTTAGCCCTCAGCATGTACACGTGAACACACCATTCGGTGTCAAACCACTCAATGCCACGGAATTGCATTTGATATAAAATGTTAGTCACATTCATTCAGAACTCTTTACCATTATGGAATGTGAAACTACAACCTTGTTAGCTGGATGTCGGAACAATGCTTCAAAAATATCTCAAATAATAGCCTGCCTCGTGGTGGCATATGGGAAATATGTGACGCTGTGAACATATCTTTCAGCACGTCTGTCACATTAACAGTTTGCAGGGTCGTGATCGAGCTGCATGGGAAGCGAAAGCAGCCATTACTGCTTTCTTATATTGTATGTCTAGAAAATAATAGAGTGAGCAAAACTAATTTTGTGGAAACCGACAGTAGCATTTCGTTCACTCCTCTGTTGCGCGAAAAACAATGTTATGTTTGTGGCCACTTTGTCGCACCCTGTCTAAATGTGAGCGGTTTTAACACCAGAGATTGGCCTTTCTTTTCCAACCTACAGGTATTAAGGATATCGCAACGTTCTCAAAACCAAAACTCCTGACCTTTCCACTTTAACATTCATGTCCGCCCAAAATGACAATAGCTCTTTCCCACCTACAAGGTTACTTGTTTTACAGGCATGACCAGCTGCTGTTGAGTTGAATGATGAGCTACAACTAAAAATAAAATAATTTCAATTAGATCGATAGTATTTTGACCAAAAAGAGCATTTACCCGACATCTTCACCACTGTTACACTTGAACACCTACAAATAGGTTTTCCAATGCATGACGCTTAAGACATTCATAGAGCGTGAGGGCTAGAAAACCGAAATCAGAATCTTGACTCCTTGCACTTCATACAGTTGAGTGGTCAGGTTATCACACTGCCATTTGGTGTCGCCAACCAAGTCCCAACTCTGTCTGGAGCCATTGGGTTTCCATTACCACAAATCCATTCCACTCGTTTAAAAATTAATGGCTGTGGACCTTCCCCGACCCCAGAGATAAGCTTGGCCAAGTCAATTTCTTTGGAACGCCTTGAGGATTACATTTTTTGTCTCCTTATCAATCTATCATTGAGTAGGTGTGGTTTGGGCATGGTAATTTTTGGGTGGCCTCTGGATTTTTCCTCTTAGACTTTCTTCAGGATTATTAGAAGGGTTCAGCTTAAATACTGTAGCTTAATATGTGCCGCATGTTGCAATGACATAAGCAAATGCACACTGACTGACCAGAAAACACAGAAAGACCTTGCAGTGCTAATAGCCTTGCACATTCCCTATAAACCTTACTTAACCTTTCTTCATATGCTTGTGGAGATTACTACTTTAGTCGTTTGTTGATGTAATTCTTTGGTATGTTTAGAGGTTGTACTTTAGTCATACCTCAAAATATGCCACAAAGGGCGTATTCCTGTCAGGGCTGTTGCAATGGGTTTGACTACGATGTAGAAGGACTTATATCATTTAGCTCAGTTTTTACATAATGCTGTAATATTAGGCTCAGCAGCACCACAGAAAGACCCCCATTCCTTTAGTACGCATCAGCGCATCTAAATGGCTCGCTAGAAATTGATTCCTTACAGTAGCTGTCAACATTTCCCATCTCCTGTTTGTATTCTAGTGATGGTGTTAGGGTTAAGGATAAAGGCTAGTGCTGTTTTATTTTTATTGTCAGCAAATCCCATGAAACAACCTCAACCAACAGCGTGTTAGTCCCTCACACAATACTCTCTAACCTCCCTATAGTCTGTGGTTTTAACTGAAACCATATGGTTCTTGATAATGAAAAAAAAATAGCACCAGCCTTATCCTTACCCAAATTTAATTCTAGGTAACTACAGCAAGGGTTACCATAGCTGGAGGAAACAATGGAGAGCGACAGTTTTCAACTGTGTTATAATTATATCAAATTACTCTCTGTGTGAATAACCCATGCCATATTACTTCTCTTTTATGGCAGCTGGATGGAAGTTTATGCAATAGAGGCTCTCAGGAAATGAAGCTTATCTGCATTTGAGCGCAAGCATTTGTCCTACATTTTCAGTGCTAAGTGTACACAACCCACCAGATGTTACTGTATACAGACACTCCAGAATGTAAAATGTCACTCGTAAAAGAGCCAGCGATGCATAACGTTACACTGGTAGAAGCTGAGCTGTATCACTTTAACTAATTTCTCTCTCTCTCTGCTCGTACATACAAATACAGGCCTATCTGTTCAAAGTCATGAGATGCACTAGTGGGTGTATTCAGCCACCACCCATGACTGAATGAATGGTGAGGATTGGGGCTTTTGGGGACATCACCCTGGGCTCCTGGTTTTTTTTTGTGTTTTTTTCTGCACCCCGAGGACACAGCCATTGGTGGTGGAGGGAGGGAGGGAGGTTTCTCAGCCTTATCAGCAGGACAGCACCCAGCGCTCTAATCGCTGGGTCCCAGAGACAGCCGGAGGTAAAGGGAGAGTGGATGGGTGAGCAACATCCAAGGAGAGGAAGGGGAGAATAAAAAAATAAATAAAAAGGCAGCGTTTATACCGCTTAGGTCAAATGACAGCTGCTTTACAGTTCAGTGCATAACTGAGTGTGCATGCTTTTGGTGGGAAGAGGCACGTGCAGATGCTGTCCCCACGGCACGTTGTTGGTGATGAAATATGGAGACTATGCAGTTGCATCACAAGTCTCTTAGCAACCACAGCAGGTGCCATCTTGAATGCATCCTTAAGAAGAGGCCTCGTGCAAAACAGACCTGCAAAGGAGGCTGGTGGTCTGAGTCTAGGTTGGTTCACTCAAGTGTCTTCAAAATAATGTTTTGTCCCGACGAAGTGTGGATGTCTGTACAGCAATGTGCGCTGGTTCGCCCGTTGACGTGATGTGGCTTGGCCTGTAGGAGGGGAAACTTGATTTGTAGTGATGATGAGAGCCATACAAAGCAAAGTAACAAAACCTTTTCTCTAACACCAAGTAGAATTTGCAGCGCTGGTCACAGTGAGAGCGGGTAGCCCTAGCGCTCGCTGGCAAACAACAGAATGATTTTCTCTACTGCTGCTTTTCCAAATTCGTTATGTACAGGGTCTGAACTGATGGATGTACAAGCCCTAACCCCGCTCACTGCTGAGATTGTTAAAATGCTACATAACTGTTTGCGTGAATCAATCCGCATGCTCCCGTAGCCAACAAGTCAAACTAAATATGTTTGTGAATATCCTTTAAAAGGACACCAAGGTGTTTTCTGATCTGATGTTATTCACTCCATAATAAAGTTGCCTGCCTTTGCTCATGTTTTCAAAGTTGAATTTAATCTCTCAAGTCATACAAATGCCAAATGACAGGGAGACTGTGGAGGCTAAAAGGCTTCTAGGACACATTTATTAAAAAAAGAAAACCACAACAGTTTTAATCGCAGTCCGACTGCAACGGCCTTTTGGAGGACGCGAATGAGGAAACATTTTCCTAGTTTACCTTTTGAATTGTGAAGCATCGCAGGCAAAGCAGCTTGATTCCCTACTGGCAGCGTATTTTGTCAACCCTCCACGAGCCCGTAATAGAATAAGGAAGTGCTACAGGCAGTAAATAATAGATTAATATTTTGTCAAAAAGCTTTGAAGCTGCCAGAATCCAGGTACGGTTGTAACCCCAGAGCTCCGTGTGATAGAGCACATGGTGTTCCATTCTCCACACTTGATTTACTGCTGTGACTGGTTTAAAAGAAAGACAATAGGATTGGTGCTATTGATAATTAGTTTTTAATGTACCACACTCATCATGTCCAATTTCATGCCCCTTAGGCAGCTGATCACAGATCTAATCAACACATTATTGCTTGCTATACTTAAAGTGACTGGAGGGGAGGGCTTCTCTCTGTGCGCGTGTGCTGGTGGGAGTGTGAAGCGGACGGGGCGTTAGTCGGCGTTTGTGTGATCGAGGCGCGAGAGGCTGTCAGTGTGCGCATCCATCCCAGCAACGTCCTTCTTTGATACACATTGAATATGTGTTCCAGGCCATTAACCGAGAGCCACGCTTGAAGATGACTCGCTTGGAAGCGTGTGGCCGTGCCGTGTCGAAGGAAGCCGTTGTTGTTGTTGTGTTTCCAGCGAGGGGGGGGGGGGTTCTGTGACCAAATGAAACGTTGTTTTAAATTCATAGGCGCCGAAGGCCCTGTTCCATTGCAGCATATCAATGTATTCCTTTGATGCACTATTAGTGTGTGTTATGCAATGAAAGATCTCTGCTACGTAGTTTGTTTTTGTCTTTTGCCTGGTGATTACGGTGAGTTTGTTTGTCTGGTCGTCTGTCTGTACTTGGTCTAAAACAAGACATCCTAACAACTACCCTCATTTAGAAAGGGAGTTTTTCTTTGCCACGGTCTCCTAGTGCTGCTCATGGTGGGAATTGCTGGTGGGCCTCTGTAATAAAGAGTCGGTCTAGACTTGCTCTATATGAGAAAGTGCCGTGATATAACTTTATGATACGGCGCTATATAAATAAAACTGACTTGAAGTCAATGTAATTTATTAGTCCTCGTGACTTTTATGATCCCTGACCTTTTCGCTAGCACTGCAGTCAAAATACGCTTTGGCCAAATGGACCTTTCCATCTAAAGTCCACGCTGGGCTTTTAGACTTTTACAAAGTTAAATCATAGAAAATCCAAAAGACTAATATTCAAAGATTCTGTAGTAGCTCTTGCACAGAGCAGTGTCCTTTACTGTGTTTCCTTTTATTTATGGTTGAATATGTTGTCTCTTTGGAGTATACTATGGCAATATCATCTGTAACTCAAGAAAAGGCTTAAAGGATAAGCTATATTGAGTTACAGATAATTGATTTAAGCCTTAAAGGATGAGTCCCGTTTAATACAACGTGGGTCATACTTTTGTATTTTCTCTCTGTATGTGTATGCCGGTAAGTACTTTACTTGGAGGTAAAACCCAAAGTGAATGCACCACAAAATGGATGTTCTGCTGCAAATGATGGGCAAAGATACCAAAATAAGACCCAAGTTATAAAAATAGAATAATCCTTTAACTAGCTGGTAGTGTCAAATGTAATTTTATTCGCGCTCATGATGTGTAAAGAAAACAGTGTGCAATGATTAAAATACATCTTTCTTTGTATCATCTCTGCTGATAAGAATCTCTTATCATTTATTTATGTGCTTGACTGCTGCTGGTTTTGTGTCTGAGAAGAACTTCACACGTCGCTCTTGACCACAGCTCACTACAAAGAGCGTATAATGCGCTGTCAGGCGAGAGAGTGAGTACGGAGGAAGGGGAAGAGGCAGAAAATAAGACAACTGGAGCCAGAAAGAGTAGTGGCTGTGTTTATCTTGAACTACTTAGCTCCCTGGCTGTGAGTCCAATGTAGAGAGAGACATTGGGAGGCAGCGGAGGCCTTCATTAAATGCAGCTCAGTCCCGGGTGAAACCCTGGTTAATGTCCCTATCATCTCTGGAGTGGTCCGGCGTCTAGCTCTCTGTCCAAATGACTCATGTTTAATGCATCTTTGCAGTCCTTGTCATTTAACCTCACCTCTGGAGGTTATAAGTCGTGGTGGGGATGGCAAAGGCCCCCCACAAGGACCCATGAGGGGCGAAGCGGCCACGCAGTTATTCTTCACCCGCTCTCCATTTGCTTAACATGGGGAGAGCTGCTCCATGGCTCGCCCGTTGCTGTGTAATCTCCCCAAAGCAAACCCCCCTAACCCCATCGCACCGCCTGAACCTGAATTCGAGGGTGGTCTGGGCTGTGTGGCTCTCTGAAGCACTTTGTTACTCTGCCTCCCGTTTGCTACGGCTGAATGCTTAAGCAGGGGACAAGTGATGCTGCGCTGGGAGACTTTTTGACTCGACAGTTTACTCTTTAGGCGAGCACTCCGGTTTATAGATTTGGTAAAGGTTTCTCGGGCGAGACCGAAGGCCGTCAAACTCAATCAGCCTTGCTGTTCTGCAGGAATCTGAATTTGTCATGCACGTTAAAACACCCAACAGTTTGACAGTGCACACAGTGTCATTTCTGTTTACAGTAAGCTGTGTCTCAATCCACCTGAGGTCCGAACGCTGCAGAATGAGACGGTCTGGCCTTCGGAGGATTTCCGTTTTGCGCCCCTTGGTTCTTTTTTAACAATGGTATTGTTACATAGGTACGGTCCACGAAGGACGCGGCCTGCGGAGCCCCCAAATTTGAGGAAAGAAGGCCGAATTCTTCTCGGTGGCATCCGAAGGAGCTTTTCGCTTTCGCACCGCTGCGACGCATTCGACCTTCCAATGGCGGATACGGGCCCCTGAATGGACACACAGCAGCCCCAGTCTAGTCTTGCAGCATGCTGAGGCCTTTATCGCTCGCGGAGATACGTGTCCAGGGATTTAGGAGAGACAAATGAGCAACAATTCAACAAGATGCATCTTTACCACAAATGGCACTGCGTAACAGGATTTAAAAGAGCTTAAATTGTACTCTTTGTTCCACTTGGTCTTCACGCTGCATTTTCCTCCCGATTTTCTCGGCGTACGCGCAGCGGCTGGCTGCCTCTCGCTCCTCTGCTCCCTCGCTCGCTCACACACACCCACTCGAGCTTTGCCTCCTCTCTTTTTCGCTCTGGATAATGGTAATTAGAATATCACCATCATTGAAATTTTGGCAAAAGTTGAAGAGGAAATAGGTTTTCTAATCAAAAGCTGCCTCGTAGCTGGAATCCTGATGCTTACTTGGCTGAAAAATGTTCCTCAACCACGGGGGCCTAAGCGGATGCCAGGCTGTGTGCTGAGGGCCAATGCCGCTCTTTCCCCGCTATGTTGCGTTTTATACAAATGTCCCAGTTGAGGTCGTTTCAGGAGGTTTTCACCTATTTACTTCAAAGCGTGTGTTTTTGCTGTCATTTTTCATCGTGGTCTACGTTCAGAGATGCTGATATTTTGTAGACATTTGGCATGAAAATGGTGAAATACAGCAGGAGGATATTAAATAGTTATACTATTACTTTTTCAGTTGGACATTTTGGGAAATACGGTCATTCACTTTCTTGCACAGCACTAGGGTAGAGGACTCTCATGTCTGTCTGTTAAACATGAAGCTACAGTCGGCAGCTTAGCTTAATGTAGGATAAAGACGGGAAGAAAGAGGAAGTAGGTAGCCTGGCTGTGTCCAAAGGTGAAATCCACCTTCCTGCACGTTATATCCAGCTTGTTCATTCCATACACAAACCCAAGTTGTGGTGTTACGTGCTCGACTGCGTCTCGCCTGGGAGCAGTGACTTCCTGGAGTCTCTGCCGGTTGCCCCGGCAACCTGACGCTGCGTACGCACATTTATTAACCTGAGCTGTTTCATTCAGGCAAACTGTGGATCAATGGCAACAGCGATGTCGTCGTGATTGTGCGCTGCGGGTTTTGTGGGGCGCCGCTTTCTAAATGTCGCTTTGTGAAAAATAATATTTCAGAGGTCATTTGTAATTCTGTGGCGTGACATTAGCCAAATATAGATGAAAGGTATTGGCCCAAGACATCACCTTCTCAGCAGTTGCAATCCACAACATTTTGCTGTTGACCCAGAAGAAATGATGCTGATTTGTGTTTGTGATCAAAGTTTGAAGCCTTACTCTTACACTTCAACAGCCGTCTGTTTCTCCGATCAGCTGTCTTATTTTATTTTTTTATGTTTTTCTTTCTGAAGAAGTGAACCGCATGAATAACTGCCTTCTCCTGTATTTTACAAGCACGCACCTCTATGCACAGGCAAATGGTGGCGATTAAGTTTAAATGGGGCACTGAATGCTAACCTCCCTTTGTGTGTTTCTCCCCCCCCCCCCTCTTCTTTCTGCCCTTCCCGCCTGTCCTCCTCCTCCAACACAGGATCTGCACAGGACCCAGGTAAGACTTTTCCCTTCTCCTCACCATATTCCAGCTCTTCAGTTTCTGTCTCATTTCCAGATGTGCTTCCTCACTGCGTCTAGTGTTTGTGCATTTGCCAATCCGCAGTCTTTCTCCATTTCACTTTCTCTCATTCTCTCTCACATTTAGATTTCTATCTGCCTCTCTCTTGCATTTTCTCCACAGCCAGTTTCCTCCACATCTCATGCTGCTGCCATTGCCCCCCTGACTGATACATCTTCAGTCGCTTACCAAATTTTCTGTATAGCGCCAGCTGTAGCGTCCTGGTGTGCACTGCAGTTAACCGGATAGTGCTAAGATCTGTGCCGTTTTCATTCCAAAGCAAAACAGCGCTTTATCAAAATCGCACGACTTTGAATGAAACCCTCTGTAAGTAATAACAATAATAATGGAGTTTCCAGTTCAAGATTCCTCTGTTTGCACTCGCACGCTGCGCACAGGTTCTTAGCTCTGACTGCATCTGTGTCTATGCTAATTTAAGTCTGTGGTCCCTGGGCAGACAAAAAACAATCACAGAACAGCAAATACACTGCACAGAATACCACAATGCATGAAGGACCATCAGCGTGAGACAGAAAAATAAAATCAGTCTGTTAAATACATGCCTCATTTTAATCAGCTGTTGAGTACTAAATGTTTCACGGGTCTCATTCTTGAGATGTGAACGTTGCCTTTCAAATCAAGATTTGAACATGCCAAAAAAAAACAAAAAACCCCTACTATTTAAGTCGTGTTCAGTAGAGAAACAAAATTTGTGGATTAAGTGCAGAGCTTTGGCTGTAGGCAACCAATGACAGCAACGTTTCACATTCTGCTTTGCATTTTTGGACTTTTGGCAGTCTTTTCATTGTGTCGCTCACTGCGTCAGTGCACTTATAGAAATGGAACATGGCTCGTGCCAAACTCAAAAAGGGTCAAAAAGCAGTGAAAAATCCAGGCAGCAGTCCTTTGCGGGCCGCCAATCCGAGGAGACGTTGTAGAAATGCTGTGAAATGTTGCCTGTTGATCTGCCCTCCCTTTTTGTAGCCCAGAGGTAGCTCTAGCGACGAAAACACACCCATGTGTTCTTCTCAGCTCCTCTGCACGTTCAAACCACTGCATGTTAGGCTACCGTGCAAACGTATGGCAGCAAATTATCATTCACAAGCGATGAAGCTGCTCCTCTGAGTTTGTCCTTTCAACAGAAATACAACAAATTAATTCCGTTCACTTCTGCTTAGCAATTATACTCGTAACGTCCTGCTTATGCTGCCAAATAAAAAAGCCTGCCAGGATTGTGCACTTTGCAACACCTGTGCAGGAAGTGTTGAGTATCATTAACTGTACTGTATCTTAACAATGAGCAAAATAAATTTCAAAGTGGAAGCTACGGAAATTAACCTTTTGCAAAGAGAGACTCCGAGCGAGTCTGTTGTTGCACTGATGGACTTGGAGCTTTCGAAATATAAAAAATTTATCGGGCAACAGGTTAACACGAAGCAACTAAGAATGATAAATGCATAAAAAGTCAAACTGGTCGGAATGTGCTTCCATAGAAATCTTAGGAGAAGAAAATTGTGCGCTGCAAATCACGTCGCGTTGCCTCTCTAGCTGCCTTCACTCCCCCTCTCCCCTGCCTCTCCTCCACCAAGCCTTTTAATCCAGTTAGCAGTGCCAGCGCCAGTTATTTATATGTACATGAATTAGAATTGAACAGAAAGAGATCCTCCCTTGGGGCTGATTGGACGGAGCCCAGTCCTTCGCAGGCCTGCTCTCGGCCACGGACCTACGCCGCTGCCACCAAGCAGCGGTGGTCTCTGCAGCCGATTGCCAACAAAGCAGCGGCAGAAACTCACACCAACATGCGCTGCCAATTACAATCATCGTCTCAGCTGACCTTAATGTGAAAACCAAACCAGCACGTGCTTTTAATCCTCAGCGCTGACATACTTGGAAGATATTGTTTCATCTCCTCGAAGTGTCAACGCTGAAGAAATATCTGACTCGTTCAAATCGGGACACAATAATGCCTCTTCTGAGTGTTCGGGTTGACCTTAGATCCGTGTTTCGCTTCCATTCCGTTGTTTTGGACTGAAATAGGTAGACATGCCAAATGAGTATGCAAGCTGCCAAATGTGGCTCTTACACTTTTGAACGGCTTGCCAACGGTCGCAGTGCCTCAGAGGGGGTTAGAAAACGTCACGTAGCAATATTTGCGGCGTGGCCGTTGAAAGCTTTTAAATACAATATGTTTTGAACATTTCTAAAAATGAATTCATCATTGATGCCCTTTTTTTTTTTTAGTCCTGTCATGCAGTCATTAATGTTTAGAGTTGTCACTCTGCAAAGTCACTTGCAAAATCCTAAACTTAAAGGGTAATAATGAGTCAATTATAGACCTTGATAAATGATCCGGACAGCATCTTTTGGCTTGAATAGCTAGAAATCAACCCCTAGGATTGCGTTTGCTTTTGATTAATCTTCATTAATTCTCACTTTGGAATAAGAGCCCTAGTTGTTTGCCAAGTGTTTTATAAATATACAATAAATTAAACTGAAATCAAAAGTAATAAAAACAGCAAGATAGAGATAATCATCATCATGTAACGGAGCCAAAAAAAACCCCCCAATATTTCCCAGGTCTGTGTTTACGTTATGAGCGTGTAGCCAAAGCCAGTATTGAATGCATGTGACGAGCTCCGGACCTCCATTTATGACGTGAAGTAAAGAGCCTGTTTACAATTATTAATAACTGCACACAGATGAGTGGCAAATTAAGGGTCTTAGTGAGGCGTTAGGCTGCCACAAACCTTCGGAACAGCTTCAATTCTCCAAATCTGTCGAACTCTGCTGGAAGGATGAACACCAGCCTTCCAAAACAGAATTCCTACAATTGGTGTTTCCATGACGCTGGTGGAGAGTGCTGTCTAAGGCGTCGCTCCGCGGGCAACGCTGGATTATCAACCAGAAAAAACGCAAGCGACAGAGGCATGTCACGATTTAAATTTCTGACATTTTAATAGACTAAAATATAAATATATATAGATCAGGAAAATAATAGATTAGCTGCTAATGAAGGAAGTTGCTCAGGAGGGGTCAGTCGGGGCTCATAGCAAATCTTTACGCATGGCTGTCCTGGCCCTGCCGATAGGTGGGCTTCTGGTCTGGTGACTGTGGAGACGTATTCACACGCGGTGAAGGAGTCCAATAGCCCAACATTGTGATTGATCAGACAGATAATTGTGACTCCGTCTACAAGCAATCCAAATATTTCAAATTGAAAACGAGACTCGTCAGCTGATCGTCCTCCAGAGACGACGTGCAAGACTTTAACAATGACATTTATTAACAGAGAAACGGCAGAAAATGTACTTCATCCCACCTTAAACCATAAGAATAATAATATGTTACTAGTTGTAGAAGTAGCTCTACTAGCAGTAGTAGTATCAACTAAGGATTTAAGAAACTTGACAGTTTGGAAATGGGTTATTTCCCTTTTCCACTGGAGTAACCCAGTGCTAAAAATAAGCAGTTTTCAGAAGACTGGAGAGCAAAATATCTCTTGTTGTCAAAGGCCACAGTGCTTCCTTAGCCGACCCGCCACTACAGTCGAGGCTTCTCCTCTCCTGCGTGGGTGACTCGTGTGTTTGTTCTGTATGCCAATCAATAGGATGGAAGACAAGAGGATGGAGGTGGGCTGTGGGACGCAGCAGTTAAACACAAGGAGTCTTATCCATGTGTGCACAGAGAGGGGCTCTTTAAACACACACACACAGGGAGCAGCTCAGATTAATGGCTAAATCAATCACACGCATACAATGTTTGCTTGTCATCCTGTGTGCTTTTCTTTCATAACACGGGTTCAATTTCCCGAGCTACTGAAGCTCCATCAGCGTTTCCTCGGCATATGTATTCGGCAAGGTCATCTCTCACTGCACCAAGAACACGTCCCAACCGCAGGATGCGCCATTGCTATTGCAATGTCAATAGTCCCCAGTCCAATGCTTTGCAATCTACATTTATCAGCACATGAGCTGCTTAGAGCTCCGACGTGAGCCGAGTGTGCATGTCATTCATTAAATACACCTTGTTTTGACTCCTGTCAGCTCGTAGATTGATTCGGGTAAACAACTGGATGCATTTCGAATCTTCTCAATTAGAGAAATGGATCAATAAATAAGTCCTGCTGATAAAGCTTGTCACGGTCAAAACGTATACAGTTTGCCTGCCAGTTGCTAACTTTGCAAGCTTAAAATGTGCCGTTCAAAACCTCCGTAGGAGCTATAGGTTCTACCACCGCTGAGAGTGGAGGCAATTAATAAAATCTAGAAGATGAGGAAACGGCATGCTGTAAAAGATTATGATTTTGAAATGAGCTGTTGCAGGAAGCGGAGAGGTTGGACTCCACGCTGTTGTCTGCAGTGAGGGGATGCACACAGCTCGGGGAAAAAGAGCTTTCATGTGGGCAGCTCCATCTGCTCTGGATGGACTACAAAGGCAAAGTTAGAGGACGTCGTCGGGGTGCAACAGGGCAAAGGCAATTATTTTAAGATATATTTGTATTTATCTTTTATTACATGGTGTCACTCTTCAAAGATAAGGTGTTATTTCATATTTTAAAAAAATCACATGAAAACACCAAAACCAACAATGTGTTGGTGCGACTCTGTGTACGTTCCATCTCCCGCACCCAAGAGAATCTTCAAAAACGGGTCACAGATGTAGTTTCATTTAAAAAAAAAAAAAAAAGCCAATGCAATTTTCTAAAACAGCTGCGCACATAAGTGTTTAAATTTCCTCAAACAGGAGCAAATAGTTTGATTAAACCACATTTGCTGCTCTAGTGATTATTTACTAAAACTGGGTGGTGTATGTAGGATTGACTCTAAGTGAACTGCAGTGCGGATGTTCCTGGTAATGAAGGGACATGTCACGCGGTGCAACGGTGGGGTTCATTGGTGTGATTTTAATAGTTTTTGGAGACAATGGAGGGCTATGGAAGACTTGGTTTGGCCTTTTCAAGGGAAATGTATGATAATAAGAAGACCATAGACTATAAACAGCCTTCTCCCTAAAAAAAAAAAGAAATAAAGAAAGACCATCCTGGTTAAATAAATTATGATTTGTGACAACATAGTATTATTAAATGACCTATCATATAGTATGCTACAATGCTTTATTGGACTTTTTCACTCAAAATCATTCAGATTTCTTAATTACTACAAATGACTTGATGGTTCCAGTTTGCTGGACTCAACCCTAATGCCCTGCCACCAATACCGGAAACCACTAGCAAATAATGCCCGTACATTTGAATTCATATATGAAGAATAAATCAAGAACCATGAGAACATACAGTGAGGCAACATACAGATGTTTCAACCACTTTTTTATTTAATTAATCTGCCATAATGCAGGGAAGATATATTGGCAGTACACGTTTAAAGGGAAATAAACCTATATGCTAAACTTTTGTTTTGCGGCTCACCATAACCACCTGATGAGACGAATTTCAATTTAGCCTCATGTGGAAAGTGAGGAGTAATTTGACGGCCATGACCTCACCACTGATAGAGAGGGAGATAGATAGAGATTGTTGAGTAATATCATTTGCGATACAGGAATATGGTAACGAAGCAGTGTTGTCTTGCTAATTGGAGTACAATGTGCTTTCTAACCAGAGAAAGAAAACAAGAGAAAGTACACAGATTTTTCCTAGAGGAATATGATTAATTGTGCTTAAATTAAATCAGTTTAGAGTGGTATATAATCACATTTGGGATCATTTAACTTCAGCCTGATATTTACAGTATGGGGTGGCATTAAATATTAATTCTTTGATTATGATAATAAGTGATTTCTCAACAGAGGGCCGCACAAAAGTATTTGTCATAGTTAAATCACCATAAAATAATAAACGACCGTGTGCAGAAACCTCGCCTGACAGTTCAGTCAAGTCCGTGTCAGTATCCAGCACAACGCAGCAGCCAATCAGAGTGCGGCGCAGAACTGCACACTGCAAAACTCTGAGCGAGAACTGCGAGAACGTTTCCACCGGTTCTCAAAAAGAAGCAAAGAGGAGAAACGGAACCTCAACTTTAGAAAGTGCACGAATAAAGTTTAAAGCAAGTGTTTTCGTCTACACTGGCAGATGTTTGTGTTGTTGCAACCTTTGGAGTGCGTTCTCGTAATGACACCTAAATATACACGGGCGGTATTTGTGACGTTGGTGTCGCATTTGTCTGCATCTAAAAATCACAATGAGAGACGTCTTACCTGTGATATCACAGAGAAAACACTCCAAACAGTAACTCATTTATTTCACGCCCTGGCCATTATGGTGGTGGATTATTTGAGGATGCAGGACTCAAATATAGTAAACAAAAGAAGATAGAGTTTTGATGTGTGTGAGGCTCCTGTAGCAGAGTGGCATCATTACGTCCGCCGGAGTTGAGGCTTCTCGGCACAGTGCTTCCCAAGATATTTGTTTCCTGCTGGAAGGAGTGGAACTAGAGCAAATAAACCCTCAGGAGGAACACAAGTTTAAGTGAATGCACTGTACATAGAGAAGAGTAGCAAGCAGAACTTGTAGCGATGGAGTATTGACTGTTTCTCGCAGCTGCCAGGGACCCGAACAGAAAACCCAGCGGACTTCATCACGACGTTGTCTGCTTTCACCTGCATGTTACCACACCAGCATTCACACTCAGCCCGGACTAACCTCCCAGTTCTTGGAGCTGCAATGTTGTAAAATCAACATTGAATAAAATGACTCTAATGCACGTAATTCTCTGCAAAGGATTGTAGCAGATTTTTGCAGCTCTTCAGGAATGTCACGTCATCCCAAAGTAACGGTTTCCGTCTTTGTGCTCTAATCGACCATGTTGGTAGATTCTGACGGCTCTCTTCCTGCCTTGATTGTGAAATATGAAGTGGCCCTTTTAATGTAACAAAACCAAAAGTACCTCCGGCCCATAGCCTCTTTGTTTGCCCACGTGTTGTACACTGAATACCACAGTTGCTGTAGCCGACGCCGCTGAAGCCCTAAAACCTTCTGTGACACCCGGGTTTAGTCGACAGGCATAAACGGTGTCTGAATAAATGTTTCTGAGAACGTTTGTTTGCAGACCAGCAACACGCCCACTGACATTTTCACTCCATCATTAACATCGTCTCCTGAGGTTTCCAAATGTCATATTTCATTGTTGCCGTTTTGGTTGTGTTTTCTTTTGCCAATCAGTCCTGAATTTGTCAAACATCTGCTCAACAGCAGTTGCGTTTCCCTTTGTGACCGCATGTCCTCTTGCTAGCTGTTTAATCCAGAGGAGTGCTGCACCGTTTGGCTGCAGCCCACTGCTCGCACTGCGTTATTAAGGGCTGAAGGCCTATAGAGTCCCAGAAGCAGCACGTGTCACTAATGCTGCTTTTCTGTACGGTTGGGTTAGCTGCACTGAGCCGTGCCATGAGCAACGGCAATCAGAGCCGCGATGCATGCACGACATGAGTGCTTTTCCCAACAACAGGCTGAACAGAAAGCGTCTGTCGCCTGTAGCTCGGACCAGTTCACCATGTGTGCTCCTGCTTTTACCGTTTCTTCCCGTTTAATTCTGACTCGCTGACAAAAAAAACACCAAAACAAAGCACAAAATAATGTGACTACCGTGTCATATAGACCGTCCTAGAATTCGAGTGCTTGGTAATAAAGGCCACATCACTTTCTGTAGCTGCTACAGCGAAAGGCCTCTCTGTGGTTTTGCACGCTTTTAATTCGTAGCAGCAGCAGGAAATGTGCAGCTGGTATTGCTAGCATCCAAAATACAGCTGTAGGAGAGGGGGTCAGAAAAAGAGAGGGGCTGCAGTGTGATAGATGAGAAGTGCTGTAGGAACAAGAACGTGGGGGAGTGGATCAAAACTTTAAACCACAGAAAGTCGTAGGTGACACCGGAGCTGCGAGAGAGAGCAGACTGGAAATGAAAAAACGTCTGTGGACTGTCGACTCAGGCCGGCCCCAAAATCCCTCCTCTCCTCTCATCATCTCCCTGCTACTCTGTGGCTTTGTCACAAACGTAATTCACACTGCCAGTCGCCTTGAAAACTATTTTTGCTTTTTTTTATTTTCTTTTCCTTTGGTCCGTTGCATTCGTAACGTTGGCCAGACTGGTGACGTCAGTTTGTCGGCCTGCTGAAAGCTTCGGCTCGGCGCCGCTGAAGACGCAGCGGACATCTCCAGGTCTGGCGTGAGTTGGAGGTACAGCTGGGCTACAAACGTGCGCCTCCCCCCCAAATTAGATGGTCCGCCTCGCAGAGGTCAACTAATAGTGCATTTGAGCACTCGGCGTCAACCCATGGAGTCAAAAGATTTCAGGAAGGTGCCCTCAAACAGCCAACAAAGTGTTCATACAAAGAGTCAGTATGTGCAAGTACTGCGTTAGTGGTAAAAGCATCATTACAACTTCTATTTATCTGCACTGAGCCTGCAGTAAATCTCCATTCACGACGCATCCAAGTAACGGCAACAGCTTTTAGGTAGCCAGCGAAGATAAATGTGAAAATGTGAAAGAATCCATTTTTAATTTATTTTAATCAAGCGACTAAAAAAGAAAGGGAAAAAAAAAAAAATCAAACTTTTCTTTTTTCCAATCCATCTGAATAATTGAACTGACTGCATGATTTATTTATGCATTCAATTATACTTTTGAGCAAATCACATAGCCTATTAGTCATATTTTCGCATCACAAGACTCTTTTGGGTGCTGACTATCTGACAGCTGGATTTCATTGCCGTGCGCTTTCAGAGCTCTGCCTTAGAAAGGCATCCTTCGTCATCAGTTGTTTGTCACTTGTCGCGGCCCCTGAAGTGTAAACCTGCTTCGCCCAGCGTGTGTCAGGAGATGATGGTGAGATATCCCCTTTCTGCTTTCTCACGCTGTTCTGCAGCTGCCTGACTCAACATAATATCCACACGACTTGCTACACATTTAAAATGGTGGCGTCGAGGCACACAGTGGCCCTGCAAGCTGTTTTCCACCTGCACTCCTTCTTATTTTGGAGGTGACTTCTCTGCAGTTAGAACATCCTCCGGTAAACGCTGTGCTCAGTTATCCGAGCGGCAAATGCCTGACGGGCTGCTGTGAAAACATCTCGGACATTTTAAGACTTCGCACACATATTCGTGATTTCAGGCGCGACACATTTTTGCTGCCAACTACGATCCTGCGAGCCCCATTTACAATACAGGCAAGAGTTGGGATTCACTTCAGATTTTAGCACAACTGGCAAATTCAATCAAACAGTCGAGATGTGAAGCTAAAAACAAACCCAGTCATTTGAATTGTGGTGCAACTAATGTGAACAACGCAGCCTTAGCATCTCTCCCTACAAACTGACCACCTACATCCAGATAAAATCAAAAACAACGTTAAAATATGTTGCCAGTATTGTGAATTTGTAGATAACTGCTAGAAAAAAAATGGCCAAAGCGTCACCGTTGTTTAAACACGTCCCAGTCTTTGTTTTATTCATTAGGCAAAAGCAAAGTATTCAGGAGTTGAAGACACGTTGATGCTTAAAGGAGACACTAATGAATCTTGATATGATGGAGGACAGAAGGAGGCTGCCGTGCCCTCCACCTCCCTCCACCTCCCTCCCCAACTCTCTAATTCCCTCCCTCCTTCGCTGCCCCATCTGACCCCGGTAAAGGCTCTCAGCTTTTGTTTATCTGGCAAGGGATGCAGACGCATCTCCTCCTCCTCCTCCTCCTTCCCGCCGTTCTCCCGCTCTGTCTTTCTTCCCTGAAAGATATTTCCAAATGAGTGAGCCCAGACCACAGCTGCCTCTCTGACGCATTAACCACTTGGCTGCCGCCCCCTCATCTCCTACATGCACACACACACACGGATAACCTGCTTTAACTCACAAGTGAAGGCGTGCACTGCCACCGTGTAATATAAACGCATGTCAACGCACACGACTTGAGCAGGTGGATAGAAAACACAGCAGGATGAGAGACGCACACACAAAGCATCCACCCACCACTCAAGTGATCTAGACTCTTTATACTACACCAACTCCCCCTCCCTCCATCCAGCCATGGCTCCCACATGACCCTCCATTTTCCTCATCATTAGCGACACCAACCAGCAGCCACGATCCATCCATCCCTCCCTCCCACCCTTCCTGCCTCCCTCGCCGCTCCTCTGTTTACTTCTCGATTTCTTTATTTGAATCCAGCACAATACCTCCCCTCTGTCTCCTCCTGAGCAAAGAGGGGCATGAAAGGCGGGAGGAGAGCGAGGCGGAGGGGGGGAAACAGAAGGGAGGAAATGCCTGCTTTAGATGTTAATTTGCAGGAGATCATATGTAAAGCGATGCACCTGGTTTACGTAGCTGCCCTGTAGGAGACGAGCGGACGATGTCACACATCCTGACAGTGAAACCTGGCTTGATGAGGCCAAGTCATCGGTGATATGGGCTTGCAGGTTAAAGCAATATGGTCATTTTATTATATTACTAAGATTACCCACATTTTAACGCTGTTGAATTTCAGAAGCACTTAAAGCCGCACTAATGGATATACAGGCCTGTACACCTCTGCAGCTCTATGGCTCTTTTTAGCATGTTTTACCTCATTGCTTTGGTTTTCCGGCCTGCGCTCTTTGCTCTCAAAGACCTTGTTTCAAGACGCAACAGGCTGCTGTTGTCCATGCGTGTGCTACCTGCTCAGTTCTAAAAGGCAAACGAGGTTTCAGCGGCTCGCAGATAAAGAGCTAGATATTTCCCTCATGAGTTGCGGAGGAAAACTAGAGTGAACATTTGACTCAACGTTAGTCAGAAATCTGTTTGGCTAACGTGCTCGCCATACCAACTTTAAGCTATAAGATGATCTGTCCTCACTACACTACAGCAAATTTAATCCCAATCCTTAATATTTTCCTGTGAGTGACGATGCCATTGACAATTTAACAATGCAAATATGTTACATTTCATTACGGATATCAGCATGGAGTACTTCAATAAAATTAAAGTGAAACGATCGTGACATTTCACCACTGTATCAAGACACTTCATTGTAAAGCTGTCTGAGCTGCAGTTGTGTCCTCTCTATTTCAAACAGCATGCACTCTTGATGTGTGAAGTGGCTTTTGGTGAGCCAGAGAGCATGCAAATGAATCTGAAAATACAGCTGAAGCAGCATCGGCTTAGATTTCATGGAAGATATAGCACACTAAATATCATCAGTTTGTTATAGCTGTAAAAGAGATTCCCTGTCATCATCATCATCATCAACACATATACCAGCTTTGTCATTCAATTTAAATTAGTGATTTGAACCTCTATGATACTATTTGCCAGTTGCAAGTTTTTCTGTACTTAAAATCAGCAGAACAACTAGTGGAAAGCTTCCTGATGGGCACTCGGATTATACTGACCGTTTGCCATGAATTTTGGTATGGATATTCATGGTCTCCGGAGGATGGCTCCTTTTGTTTTTGGGGACTCTGGCCTTTTGTCTAGTGATGCCGTGAGGCCAAAACCTCCACCTGGATGGACAGAGGTCCATGACAAGGTGAAAAACACAAAAATTGCAACTAGCACGGACGACACTGATGCAGCTTCACAGGTTGCTGTAAGTCAACTTACAGAAATAACAACTCGTAATAAGATGTTTCTTTCTTCTAAGAAGAAGTGTTTACCACCGAAGCTTATGTGTTGACTGAAAATAACCACGACTGGACAGACACTAATTTTAGACCCCTTATTTTCTGCTGTTTGCGTGCAAGAGCTTCGCATTGTCTGTTGTAGTGAGCATTGCAGCCTCCAGGGGACGCTAGCTAGGAACCGTAACACTAGTCTTGATGTTATCTTGTGGAATTGGTGTTGAATTCCTCTGACTAACCATTTAGTTGCATGTTTGCAACAACACTCTGTTTTGTAACAGCTGTTGCATATTCATCAATAATTACTCCATAATTGCCTAATTTTCCCAAAGACTCTCATTTACATTACAGGAACACTGGACTAAACTGACGCACACATTGTGACTCCAGGCGCTGCAGCTTTCTTTTATCTAATGAGATCATTTCCATGAAGCAGCACTGCTTGCAATAAATGTTTGTAACTTGCAGTATCTGCTTTTAAGTAACTGCAAATTCTGATTAGCAAAATTGGCTGGAGAAAACACGAAAACAAACAATAGGGGATCGAGCAGAATGCAAATGAATAGAAGATAAATAAACAGGAGTGCCAGCTTTCATATTTTTTATTTTATACTATATGCAAACCTCAACATAGGAGCACATGCAGATCTGTCAAATCCTCCATGGAGTTAGATTTTTTTTTTTTCTTTTCTATATTTACTGGCATTGCTGAAATTTGCTTGGCACTCATTAAGCTCAGCGATGAGATAAAGGCGCTTTGTGCCGCATGCAGCAGCAGCGGTAGCACAAAAAGCCACTTACATGCTCGCTGCAAGCATGTAACACCCTATAAAGCTCTTCACGCCCCGTTCTTACATAATGTGTCACAAATCCACTGTTCCACCGAGCAGCAGTGTAAAAAGTGTGGGTTTTTTGTTTTAATATAGCTGTGGGAACTCCACACTATCGATGCTTAAATTATTTAATGTTCGTTACGATAATGCAATTTTGTTTATAGCCACTCCAAAGGGACGGCTTTAGGGGTGGCAGCGCCGGATAGTCGGCCCACCGCTGCGGTCCTGACTGTAATGAATGACTCAAGAAGAATGAGATGGCTTGCGAGGAAATTTAGTGCAAACATTCATATTTCCCACGGGGTGATTTGCAATAACTTTGTTGATCCCCTGACTTCTCATCTAGAGCCATCATCTGGTCAAAATTTCAATTTGTCCAGTGCTTTGGTCTGCGCCTTGCAGTTTCGTGCTCAGAAAATGTGTGAAAAGTGTGCTCTATTTCTTTGAGGATATTAAGTTTCATCATTTGTGGCACAGTGAATGTAATTTAACAGTTTTATATAGTGCATAACTGCCGTAACGGTGACCCATGTAGGTCTCTAGGCTCTGCGCGTTTCTTTGACAATTTAAAGCAAGGCAATTTATTAGAGGTTCAGTCAGATGCATTATCTTACACTTAGAATTTAAAGGTGGGGGGGGGGGTTTAGCTTCGGTCTATTATGAATTACATGGCTGAATAATGCAATGTCAGACTGGAAAGGAGGATGTTGGCACAGAAAAAGAATCTTAACAGCAACAAACACTGGCCGATTTTAGAGTAGAGCTTCTATTGGTTGATAGTTATGTGGCTTAATTTAAAGCACAGCTCTCGGAAAGGTGCTTGACGTGTCTTATAAGTTATAGTGGAATCGGGCTTCCTTCAAGTCTCAACTCCTTTATGTCAGAGGGAGCTTTACTGCTGCCACCGTGAAAAAAGATGTGCTCATAATTGCATGTAATAAATAATCACATATTTCTTCTTGCTATACCAAGATACCTTCATGCTGTAATGGTGTATTGGTATATCTGTGACTGAACATGCTTAACTGGGCACTGAAAACCCAATCAAATGAAGCACTATGTACACAATGTAGCGCCGTACAGCAAACTCTTTAAATACAGCAAACTCTTTAAATCTTGCACAAATTCGAGGCCATGCCGACGTGAAAATCTTCAATCGCCCATGTAATGTCCCCTTTGTTGTTCAAATTAATTTACTCCACTCAGGATTATTAATTTGTAAAACTGCAGCTGTTTTTTTCCCCCAGTGAATGACAAATTGCTAAACAGTCAACGCACACGATGCATTGTAATGTGCCACCCACCAGGGCTCTATAAAACCATTCACTGCTCCGTAAAAACTCTATGAACGCATTACAAAAAAAAAAAAAGAAAAGGCACAGGAAACATCAATAATAGAAAAATACTAATTTGCGAGCACCTCTGTAGTCATTCAACAGAAAGTATGAATCTTTTAACGGGCCTGTGATGGAAAACAGATAAAATGCTGTGTTGACGACTTCAGCTGTGAATATTAAGCGCACCTCCTGCACACACACAGGTGACGGAGGCTGCCACGTCTTCTCTTTAGACTCGGATTGGATCTTTATCATGTGGTATAGCAACCCATAAAACATGTACCGACTCATCTTGTTATCTCATTTTGGATAATATCCTTGACCCGCCAGGTTGCCTTTTATACAGCCTATGCTGCTGTTGAATATGTTCCCAAGAGGCACTGGAGGCTTATTGTGCAGTCCGATCACTAAAACTGACCAATGGGATCATCTCCCACAGATTCTGTATGTCACACCTGTGAGCTTCCCTCTGAACAGTAGCTGTCTGCACACAGATTAAGTGAACTGCCTCCTTCAAATCCGCACCAAGAGGGATTCCACTGTTTGAAGTGGTCAGGCCATACAAGGATCTTGACCTTTTCTCGGCTGCCTCCAGCTGTCAGTCAGCTGCACTTGCGCTTGGCTGAAGGCTTTGACTTTTTCTCAGAGATTCTGGCTGAAATGCAACTCTGTAGTCAAAGTCATAGGTTTCCACTTCGAAACCACCCTTTGTTACCCGTTGCCACCTTACATCATTTTAATACGGTAACGTTTATCCTGTTTTGGGTCTTATTTCCACAGGGCTGGCCATCGCTTCTTCCAGTTATGAAATCAAATGTAAGTGCATGCATTTGAGAACACGACGACACTACAGAGAAGTCAGACAAGGCAGGTTAGCCTTGAGCGCGCGCTCAACAGTAGCTCAAAGCTATTGCAGGATCTCAGTCTGCAAACTGTGATGGATGTTTGCAACAGACAGTTGGGGGAATTATTTTACTGTTCGCCTTCAATTTTTCTTCCAAATAAGTTTGGCCAAACCGGGGGTTGTCTGACTGCTTGTGTTTCTGGCCCTGTTGGATGGCGATGTCGTTGTGTTCCTGGATGTCGGCAATTGCTTTTGTGAGTGCGCGCTTCTCATATTGGATAGAAACAGTGGCCAAAACTACAAAAACAAAAATACATCAGGATTGCGCTGAAAACATCATGGTTTGGATTAAACTAAGGACTTTTTTAAGGTTGGTGGCAATAATTAAGACGCGGTTAAGGTTGTGGGATGATCGTGGTCGTACTCTTAAACAAAGAATGTTGGCTGTCGGTTGGAAACAGAGCAGCCGTTTGTTTCCTATTACGTCGCCTCACTTCCTCCTTTGCTACAGCTGCTGGGGGGCTTTGTCACATTAGCGTTCACATCTGTGGTTTTTTGGGCACGTTTCTTTCAGTCAAGCCGCTCCATGTTTTTTAACGTCTCTCCCTCAAGAAATTCTAATTATTTCTTATTTCCCGTTCCAGGCAGAGCCGCCACAAAATCCAAGGCAGCAAAATCGCATCGATGTGGAAACAAAGAAACGTAGAAATCTGATTTCCTGTTAAAAGCTGTTTTGTTCTTATCAGCTGCACAACAGGACTGGTTCTCTGGTTGCGTTACTCTATAAGCAACTCCCTCCAGGTGACTTGTTGAGTGCCCTTTTGCTGGCATGGAGAACATATAGTGATGTGAAGTAATCACTATGACCTCTCTTGAATTAATGCTATTTGTGACGTTTATTGCCACTCTTGTGGTAATGTGTGGCTCACAAAGCTCCGTGGTGATAATGGAAAAATTCTGCAAAGTCTTATTTATCCATATTGACTTGCCAAAATCGCAAGACTTACTGAATGTCTTGATCCATTTTTACCACCCCCTCACATCAGATTGATATAGACGTAAAAGCAACGTGGTTCATTGCTGAGAGTTGCTCTGAGAAATGTCCTAAATTGTTGGACACGTGGACAGGAGGAGCCAGCCGCCAACCCTGGTATTAATGGCCGACCCGCTCTAAATCCTGAGCTGGATTACAGGACGACATTTTTGAATGAGAGTAACTGCAAAATGTCCCCCATCAATGTAATGTATTTCCACTCATTGAAACAAATACAAATATGAATTTTCTTATGTTTCGGCATCTTAAAGCACTAGGTTAGGGAAGGATCATGGTCTTGATCGTGATCAAGTTAAACCAGGACGTTGCTTTGTAAAATTGTGACAAACCTGGGATTTGGTTAAATAATCGTCTGACTGCTCGTGTTTCTTTCCCTGATGGACTTGTTTCTTTGCAGCGCGAGTACAATCTGTGGAGTCTTCAAGAAAATGAGACGCGGAATCATTCTGTATGTGTAAAAGCCAAACTCACCCTGAAAGTCTTCTATAATGCTTCCTCATACATATCAACTGCATCATTATATTGCATGGCCTGGACCCACTATTATGGTAAAGAATGCCCTGCGAGGTAATAATGCTGCACCTCATACTTGTTGAGAAAGATTATTCAGAAATCAACTCCTTGCGGTCAACACAGACATACAATCAGACGTGCTCACACACATCTGTGAAAACATGCAATCAGCCAGGACCGACTGCAATCAGACGTTGGCAAAACACAAACACATTCACTCCTACCCCCCCCCAACATAACTGCTCCGGCCTAGTGCACAAAGATTTGTCGTTTTATCAGCAGGAGCCACACCAACAGAACAAAAGATTGTGGTTGGGGTGATCACAAGCAGTGCAGAGAGCGGAACGGCACACACATTTTAAGCTCAAAAAAGCCAAGAAAATGCACACGATATACAATTACTGTATGTTGCATCACGTGTCTGATTGAGCCGGCATGAGGACATGCATGTCTAACAGTAGAACTAATAAAAAATGCAATAGTGGTGCTATTTCTTCTAATAACACCACAGGGAGAGCTGGGAAAGAAGATACATTGACAGACTGATGGCCGGATTAATATCTAATCATTTTGGAAACATTTTCATCCTTCAATCCGTTTGTGCAAGTGATTTGTTATGTACAGAATAAAATCTACAAATAAAAGCTCATCTAGTGCGCCAAATGTGCCAAAGGAGTCTGGGTTAAGTATCACAGCGGGCTTGGTTTCCTGATGAAAATCTTCCTCGCTGTCACGGTGGCCATCTGTGTGACGCACACATTTCTTATTGAATCAAATGGAAACATGCAGCCGTTAGCCCAGGCAAATGGAACGTGGCTATTTTTTTTGTTCTTTTTTTCTTTTCTTCCATCGCGGTCTTAGTGAGTTTGGGCCGCAGGCTAGCTTTGTTCGGTGCAGTGTGGAGTGTCATTGTCTGACAACTTTAATCTAGGATTGGCCGCTTCGACTTCTTGGCATGGATGCCCCGAAGGCTGAAATCTGGCGCCCTTTCTGTGCCATGGGCCAAATATGTTACCGGCCATTGAAAAAAAAGTCGGAAATATCAAAGGTACACGACGCCGGATAAATCTTAGAAGAGGCACTTTGACTCTTTTAACCTTATCTGTTCGTATTTGTCATAGCATGAAATGCATTTAAAGGCCTACAGCAGGGGTCATCAACTGCATTTGTCCAAGGCCCAGATATTTTAGAAGCAGACAATGTGGGGGCCGGACTTTCAAATTAATATATATGATGATGATGATGATGTTCAGCTCACACTTGAAGTCCTGTCTGATGATGCCCAGGAAGCGGACTAGGAAGGGCCCACAGTGCGAACTGGGGAGTCGCACAGAGTGATGAGGGTGGGGCTGTGTCTTTCACTGTCTGGCTCACACAGATGAGCCCAATGAGGGTGGTGTCTTCCGCAAACATCAGGAGCTTGAAAGATTGATGACTGGCGGTGCATCTGTTGGTGTGCAGGGAGAAGAGTAGGGGGAAAGGACGCAGCTTTGAGGAGAACCGGTGCTGATGGTCCTGGAGTCGGAGAAGCAGCACGTGAAGCGTCCAGAGCTTCGCGTGCTGCTTCTTGTCCGCCAGGAAGTCTGAGATCCACCTGCAGGTGGGGTCAGGCACATTCCAGCTGAGGGAGCTTGTCCTGCATCAGAGTGATAGTACTGAAGGCAGAGCTAGAATCCACAACCAGAAAGTCTAGGTGCTGGAGGATGAAGTGGAGGGTCATGTTGACTGCAGAGGGTCCAGGAGAGGGTCAGGGATGTCTTTCAGGTGGGACAGACTAACTGTTCACTGAACAATAACTCTGCAGTCAAATAATGTTGCTGTGTTTTTTGTCAGTGTAACCTGAGAATATCAGGCCACTAAAGTAATGATTAATTCTAGATTGATGCAGATTATTGTACCCACTTGGAGATCGGAAAGATGTTCACTTCAAAGCTTTGCTGAATGAGCCTCTGAGCTACACCTCCTAACGTCTCCATGGTACCACTGACTAGTTGATATTGACATACTCCATGTTGGATATTCTACTTCTCCTGCTGTTTGCTCAGGGTCTACTCTTAGACTTCATCTGTCCTTGTGACAAATGGATGGTGATAGTGCCTTTGTATTTGCGTGTGAATGTAAAGGCTCATTGAGATGGAGAAAAAGCTAATTAAGTGGTAGATTTAAATATTTGGAGTAAATGCATTAAGTGCAGCTCAGACTTGCAATTATACATTACTCCCACCATCTCTGATGTGCCATCATCATAATGTTTATTCCTGTTATGAGAGCCTCTGCTGCTCTCATACCGTGGTGCAGAACTGTCAGTGGTAACTAAAAGTACCTCGCTAAAAGCCTCACTGTGAGTGTTTTGTTTGAAGGAAGTGTATTGTGCGTCCTGTCCTCCTGCCCCTCAGTTGGTAAACGTGACGCTCCGACGCTTGCCGCGCATCTCGATGAGGTGTCTTTCGTGACGAGGCTGATAAGCGGATTGATGTGGATGCATCAACAGATTAACTCGCAACAAAAATTTAACTGAGAGACTTGATGTTCACAGTAATGATTACATGACCTAAGCAAGTATCAAGAATATGCTTATTAATCTTAATGACGTCTGGGAAAGAATTGAAACCAATGGATGGCTGCAGCAGTAATGTAATAAAATCAAATGTCTAAAACGCAGCAGCGTACTTTTCAGAAAGGTTGGCTCTGCCGTTAAGTGCATGTGACTAGTAGTAAATGGACTAAAACTTGCAAAGCCACTGGTGTGGTCCTCTAAGGCAAAAAGTCTTTGTGAAAGTACCCATAGGTCATATTCAATAATCAGGTTACACAGGGAAAGGTTATCCAATGATAAACTGTTCCAGTCACAAGCTTTGGCCCTTGTTGTTTTCTGTTGGTTCTTCAAATTGGCCTTCTGATACACCCCCCCCCCGGACTTTCATGCCAAAAATACTCTTTGAAATGATAAAAAAAAAAAAGCTTCATGTTGCAGCTTTAAACAGCCTTTGCCCACCAAGATGTCAGAAGTGCTTTTTCCGTAGCACCTCTGACAGTGTCCTCAGTGGCCACTGCACGTCGTTGTTGTTGGCCATTAATTAGTGTAAAGGCGGGGGGGGGGGGGGGGGGGGGGGGGGGGGGGGGGGGGGGGGGGGGGGGGGGGGGGGGGGGGGGGGGGGGGGGGGGGGGGGGGGGGGGGGGGGGG
>JAVQJF010101888.1:0-11054 GCA_036023855.1 Gadopsis marmoratus
GGCAGACAAGGTCTTCTTCGACCTAACGGCAGCCGTTCCGCTCAGGCACCAGTCCGCTCTACCTCCTTCCTCTCGCCGCCGGATATCCTTAAAGCAGTAGCCATCGACCTCTCCACCAATCCTCGGCCACCACCTGCGACACGGGACGACGGACAGCACCGCCCGCAGGCGGGAGGGGAGAACACAACAACATATACACTTGACACAATCCAATCCCAAAACCCCCTGGGTCGTAACAATACTCTCACCACATGAGGCCACGTTGTCGTGCACCAGGAGGAACCCAGGACCCACTGCACCAGCGTAGGGTCTGACAATGGGTCCAAGGATTTCATCCCAATAAAGGCAGACAGAGATAATTCCAATCCAAACGAACAGCATCCGAACAGATAGCAACGCATTCCAGTGCAGGCACTGTTCACAGCTGAGCGAGGCTGGCCTTGTCTCGGTGGTCCTCTTGCAAATGGATTACACAGGAATCTTCATATAGCCTTGCAGGAATATACGAGTTTGTACCAGCTCAGGAACGGATTCCCGATCCTCACTGACCTGCACGATGCAAATAATCCTGTTCCACCGAGCTAAACCACTTTTCCACCAGGCCAATGAGTTCATTATACTCTGCTTAGTGGCACGAAGGGCTGAACTTAAAGGATAGAATTACTGCCTGAAAATGTTTGGGATATGTGGTTTTGCTACCCAGTCATGACCTTTCATCCCGTACCATGTACATGGACATTTGTTCCAACAACAGAGACTGTTGAGCTCGGACTGTTTCAGGTTTCTACTGTGTACTTTTTAGGTTTTGTCTGGTTTCTCACAATCCATTTCTTTATGCTTTGGTTGCATTGACACAGCTGATTACCACAGAGGAAGAAGGTGTTGGGTTAGAGTTGGAGACCGCAGACAGTGAAAATGTAAAACCACGTATACCTTGTCCCAGACGACCCCCGGACAGGGCTTCTTTGGCTGTACCAAAGCCCAGCTCTCGACACACCACGGTGGCAGACAGCAGGTTCCAGTTGTCATCACATATGGTGCCCCACTCTTCGTTTTTCAACACCTCCACTCGGCCCTCGCCTACGATGGCCCCGCCACGAAGACGGACCAACGGCTGCTGAAGAAGAAAAGCACGGCATGGTCAAAGACATCACTGCATGCGCCGAAATGTTCAAATTCTAAAACCACATATTTAGGTCATTCTGGTTCTCTTAAAAATAACAGACCGAGCTGCAAGTTTGGAACCTCAACGTTTCGCCCTCCGTGATGAGAAAGCAGCAGCAGGCTGGGTGGCTTCGTGTTTATAGAACATGCTATTAATGCGGCTCTCCCATTAACTGTTTAGACAAACTGGAAGTGTTTAAATGTACAAGTAAACACGTTTAGTAGCACAGTTTAATCTGACCTACCACTCTTTGTATTCACAAAGTAAAGCCCAGACGTCTTAATGTGTGGGCCCTGTTACAACCTCACTCCAGCTGTACACTTCCTCCACATGGTGGCATTAATGTTCAATTCAATTCAGCTTTATTTATACAGCGCCATATCGCAACAAAGCCATCTCACGGCCCTTTTTCATATAGAGCAGGTCCAGACCGGCTCTACGATTCAAATCTAAAAGTATTCAGCATTAGAGAATGTGACATGTAACCCTGTAACAACAGACAGTAGAAGAAGAGAGTATCCATTACACTGGGATACATGTATTCACACATGCTGGGATACATGTATCGTATCTGAACTCATTCTTAACATGTAGCTGGATATAGTTTGTTCAGGAATGTATAGTTATTGTTAAAGAAATAGGGTGGTTGATTATAAAACAGCACAACACCAACTGTGTCCACACTCAAGCTCATGAAATGTGTCAAGCTCAGATCGAGAGCATTACGCTTCTCAAATGAATGTATCTTGCAAATTGCTGGTAACTGACGGAGCTCTCACTCACGTGCTCATGCATAGGTAGTATGTTTGTTTTATATTAGTGATGCGTTTGTTTTATTAGAGAAACTGAGCTCATGTTGCAAATCGCAGCTTGCATGTTGCAAAATGGACCCCAAGTTAGAAATCTCTGCACATGGTTTTTAATCCCTATCTACTGTTTTCTCCCAGGCATTTTTATGCTTCCTTGACCAGATTAATTCTTAGGATTTCACCTTTTTGTTTGTACTTCTGGACTTTGTAATCCTGGAATTGAAAAGTGCTACGTAATAATGTTTCACCTACGTTATAGACTAAATAATGAATCGATTCATAAAAACAAAATGACAGGTCAACTAAAATAATCTTTAGCTGCCACCCTAATGTTAACAACCTAAAGGAAATACATGAATAAATAAATATATAATGGACTTTCACACCAGCTATCGTGTAGTTTTATCAGACAGCTGTGATGCCAAATGGTAAAAATCTGGTTTTAGGGTAAAATCCCTTTGAGTCAGACTTGCTGAGCGTGTTGGAAGATTTGTGATGTGACGACAGGCAGCCACTCCCAACCTGGCACTCGGCTGTGGAACGTGACAGAGAGCAGGCAACCTCGAACCTCACAGTAAGATGTGGATGGAGTCACGCACGCAGAAACTCATGTCAGCTTAGTGGTGCCGTCAATTTTGGTAGTACTTCCTAGCTTGACTTGAAAGTCGGTGTGGCTGTTTACAGACTGACTTTCGTGGCCCCTGAAAGCCTTTTTTAATCTGCTACTGGTGGGAGTGAGAAAACAACCCCCTCTTTTACCCACTGGGGGGGTCAGAGGTCAGCATCAGGAAGAGACCAGCGCCCGTGGAGCCTGTGAGGAGCCAAGCGAAGACTTACTGAAGGTTTTAATTTATTTTAACCCAAAACATGATCTTTTCCTAAACCTAAGCAAGTAGTTTTGGTGCCTAAACCTAACCGAACTGCAACCGTAGTACTTCCAGGAAGCCTTCCTAACACGCGGTTAACACTGTGAAGTGGTCGCACTTTGGTTAAGTTTTGACACTAAAACGACTTGGTTTCACACAGGATAAAAACAGCAGTCTGTTGGGTTAAAGTCTGGTGTTTGACCCACTCATCCACCCCGACCTCCATCCTACATGGGCTTGTCACGCTTTATACTAGGTCACATGACTTCCAAATGCCTGGAAGGCAATCTCCTCCCATGTTCCAGAAAGTTAGAAGCCCACCATAGTTTAAAATGCCATGCTTCTCTTATCTTGTAATAAGGTTTCTTGCCCAAACCATGACCAACATCTCCAGACCAAACCCCCGAAACACTGTGTCCCTAATAAAGTCAGTGCTGTCAACATCCCCTCAACAAGACAGCGTGTTAGTGTCCACATACATGTGGCCATATTGCGTATTAATGGCTGACGTTTTACCGGCATCAAATGTGATGTGGAGACTTTGCACGAAGAGCAAGTCCCTTCAGTTTCCACTGCTGAAGGAAAGAAACACACATTCTCCACCCTGGACTCTCAGGCCTGAGCAGAGCAACAGAAACAGCAATGAACCTCTGTGAAGTACAATTACAACTCATGAACTCAATTTGAGCCTTCAAATATCAACTGTCCTCGTTTGCACAATATCTTGCCCTGGGACAATGCTGGGACCCAGCTTTATGCTCAAGGACATGTGAGAAAAATAAAGCGTTGCTCCCTGGCGATCCATATTTTTTCCTTTCCCCGGCTCAAGAATTTTACTACATCGTGTCATCTTTTAAACCCCGAGATGATGGTAATTCATGTTGACGAGAAGTGTCCAAAGCGGCTCCAGCTGCAGTCCACAAAGTGACACTGAGTAATGACCGTCAGCATTGGCTCGATGTCGAGCCGAAACACCGCCCCCTCTGCGTTAGAGCCAATGAACTGAAGTGAACCAGTGCAGCTATTTCCTCTATCAGCTTTGTTTACCATTTCAGTTTATTGACACCATCCACAGACGTCACACATATTTTATCTGCCAGTGACAGAAGACAATACCAACTTCCTGCTATGGTGTCTCATTATAAGGACAATTATTTCTTATTTTTTCTAACGTGAGTGCACAGAAGGTCAGGTTCTTAATTAGTGAGGTAAAACAGTCAAATTAATGTTTTGTGTGTATTTTAGATTAAGCATAGTCTATGACGACAACAGATATTGATTATTTTACTTAAGGGTTTTCAATTAGACAGCTGTTTGGCTAAAGGTCACAATTTACAACACAAGAAAAAACCGAGTGATGACTTACCTCATGTCGGAAGGCCTTCCTGAATCCCGTCATGGGTGTCGGGGCAAAGGCTCTGCCGGGCACGCAGCTCACCACCACAGGCAACCCTCCAGCACAGGTCCCATTGGACTTCAGTGATGCGGCCTGGCCCAGTTTACAGCTGGACAAATGGGCTTCATTGCCAGTGCAGTTCACAGAGTAGTCCCAGTACGTGGGCTTTCTCCGGCGAGCAAACATCCTGGACAGACCGAGGAGAAGGAAAAGAGATGAACAAAGTCTCAGAGGTCATCGGTTTACTACGTGTATCAAAGAGACAAGCCTGTGTTTGTTCAAAATGAGACGACCACCAACAGAAGAGAAGAAGCTACACCTCAAAGCTGCACTAAGCAATATTTTCATATGAACAATGGGTCGAATGATGATGTGTGATGACCATCGTGAGACGTCGATAGCGGTGATAAATCCATGGAGAATTATCACCTGACTCGGCATGTCCTATCTCTGTGTCTCATGTCTGAGGTGTACGTGGGGGAAAAAAAACGGATTAAAATGGGACAGGCAGCATTTGTTTTCCATTTGGGAGCTGGCGAGTGGGAAGCCGTAAACTGGAAGCTTTCCAAAGCTAATGTTCTAGGCTGCAGCCTGAGGACCGGCTCTGCTATCTCCTCGAATGCAACCTGAACACAGCTGTGACGCGTGTCAGTCCTGTTCAAAGGGACGTCCTGAGGCTGAGAAAGTCGATTTCTCCCCAAAGTCTCTCAAAATAGGGTCAAGTTGTGTTTTTCCGTTACTTTCATCGGCATGAATGGTGCTCTACACTAACAACTTATCGTTAAAAGGTTTTTCTTCTGTGGCCCTGAGGGAGCTTTGACAAGTCTGAAACAAACTGCCTCGAGTGACACTCGCGTTATCCCGGCTTGGGTTTCAGATGTTTAACAGAAAACCTCAGCTGTAAACTCGGGAGCATGGATTTTGAAAGACATGAATATTTACCAGGCAGAGAATGTTTGACAAAAGACCATCGAGTTGCATTTGGGAAGTGTAGCAGCGGTTTGGAACTTGACCCATAGTGTAGAGCAGTTATTACTTCCTTTCAGTAGTAAATGGTGCAATGGAATTAAAGCTAATTCCAGCTATGCTCCACTATGTCAACATTTTAAGGGTTGACATGCTCACAGTCTTAGATGGGAGGCTTTATATCCACTTCTTCTCAGTCCTCGTTACGTGAGAACAGGTTTTGGAATGTTGGTCAGACGTCACTTTGGGCTCTGGGAAGTTGCGATCAGCATTTTTCAAAATATTTTATTTTATAAACTAATCGATTAATCGTGAAAATATTCTGCAGATAAATTGTCAATAATCGTTAGTTACAGCCCTATTTAACTCTTATATAATATTGTAACTTCCCCACTGAGGGACTAATAAAGGTTTATCCTGTCTTATTCTGTGTTAAAATACTGAATACGTTTATTTAAGTCTGTGGCATGAAACTGAAATTCTCCAACTCTACTGCTTTACAGACAACTCTACATCACGGAGAACCATGAATTCTTCACATCCATATATCATAAAGACATTGTATTTTACACCCGTCATTCTCTCCGGATAAAGCTAAACTGGAAGCTGCACAGGAGCCTCAGCAGGACAGAGACAGAGCGATGAACCCGGCGGCTCTTCTTCAGACGACTGGCAGTAAAAACACACTGCGGGATTCATGGCGCTGCAGCGGAAGCAGGCTGACACGTAGATGGAAAGTTAAGGAGCCGTCGTGCTCTGCTGTGGTTACCTAAAGCAGAGGAACTCGAGGTTAACTTGAGTGCCTGAAGTTTTATGGGCATGCCATGATTAGCCTGTGGCCATTGGCTGCAAGCTTCCTCGTGTAAGCAAGATTTACATGCCTCAGCAGTCGCTCACGCATTACGCCAGCTGTGTGGAATGTTCTGATGTTGGACATACAGGAGTCAGGTTGGGTTTTAATTTATAAAAAGGGCCTGTGATGTCAAGCATGTAATCCACCAATGTCTTTTATGCTAGACGTTAGATGGCTTATTTTTAAGGGTTCACACTTTGCTGTAATTTGAACCAGGATTAGTTTTTATATTAAAAAGGTCTCTTTTGACCAAAAACAAACATACAGTATAACATCAAGACGTAGATTAAATGTTCATATTCATGCAACATCTTAATTGTACTAGCATTCTGTGGATGTTCTAGTGCTAGTGACCTGATGGCAGCACACAGGGTAGTAAAAGGTTAACGAAAATACCGTACATAGGCTTCTGTAATGAGCTGATTTCGGTCGGGGCCCTAATGACTGAGAAGCTTTGAGTTTTGAGTTTCAACTTGAGATCGGGAAAGTAACCCAAACAATTTCCACTGTGGAACTAGACATTAGTCGTGCAGCGGATCACAAAACTCACAGTTCGGATTGGATCACGGATTGGAGTCACCGATCGTGGATCATTTTTCGGATAAAAAAAAACGTAGCGAGACAAATAGCTCTTCCTCTCCTCTGCTGGCTGTGATTGTCACTTTTTCCCCTCGTGCCACTGATTGGTTGGGATTCAACACGAATTTTTAAATAATCAAATCAACCTTCAGAAACTGGATTTCTGTTACAATTTCAAACTATGATGGTTAAATTTTGCAATTAATCGGTTCAGATGACCGTGGGGGACGATCCGTATGGATCACGTATCAACTGCGATCCGTTGCACCACTACTAGACATCCGTCAGCAGAGTTCAACTGTCAGGTGAAATGTGTGGTTTCAGTGAACTGACATGAGGTCATTCCAGGACGGGGTCCCAGACATCCACGACCCAGAGCACCCAAAAGCTCCAGGTTCCGCGTTCCAAATCTGGTTTAAGAACTTTTTGCTTTAGTTGATACTGCGCTATTGTGCGCACGCGGTGCATAGTCTTAAAGCTGCACTAATCAATATTTTTAAATTAACAATGCAGCAAAGGACTATGAGTACTGTGTGAGGTGTCGCTCGCAGTGATGAAAGCCCCGAGAATTAACACTCGACTCTCCAGTTCCTCTAAACTCTACGAAACATTTTAACATCTGTCAGCTCATTAATTTGGTTATATGGCTTGTAATTCTATTGTTATAGCTCCTTTAAGCATATATATATATTCCAATATACTTTATAATGCTGTGAATCTACAGTATGTATACATTTGAGTTACCCAGGACCACATACACAGTAGTGGAACACTCACTTGTAGACTCTGGCATTGTACTTCCTCTCCCCGGGGAAGCCAAACATGCCACAGATTACTCTGCTGCCAAGCTGGGTCCACTCAGTGTTGCAGATCTGCTTCCATTTGCCGCCATCTTTGACCTCCACGTAGCCCTCCGTTACAGGGATCCGCTTGCGGTACGACGACAGGATGGCTCGTATGCGCACGTCCTCCACTTGAATGTCAAGGTTCTGTGGACAATAAAGTGAGAAATGTGCACATACGTCAAGAAACATGCTCGAATCACAGAAGTCAACATATAAAAGCCATTTTTTTCTAGCAACAAATTATGCCTGTTTATCTTACCGATGTGTAATTTGTCTAGACAAACCTCTGCAGTCTGATATGATGTAAACAGGCTATACAGTATTTCCTGTGTTACATCACATGCAATAAAAGCCCCCCCCCACAGTAACCACAGTAACCACAGCTCCTCAGCTCTGTGTGCAGTGCTTGTAAATCACTTGTTTCTGTGAATCACCGTACAGTATTAACGCTAAACGCCATGACCTGCTGCCCTGCAACTGGTTTTGGCTTTAAAAGGCGAAAGTATCAGAAAGTGTTTCCATGGTAACACGTGCAACACATTGTGGCGTGTCGCTGTAAAGCAGTCGGTAAAGGAAAAAATGCACTGTGAGCACACATGCAGTAGAAGGCAATTAAGAAGCTGCCGTTTCTTTCCAGGCGCCTCGCGTCTGGTTTTACGGTCCACAACTTTATAAAGCTCCGATAACTGGACACGACTTTTCCAGCACCAAAGATCAGACAGACAACGTTAGCAACTAGCTAGTAAACATGATGCGTAGAGTAGCTAAAGAGCCAGATTTGGAGGTTAATACTGGGCTTACTATTAGCAAGGTGCCAGAAACATGACTCCAAATGAATGCTAATGTTGTTCTGTCTGCTAGAATATATATATATATATATATACACACATTCGACAAAGAGTCAGCTACATGTGCATGGCCTTTCACGTTTCACATTTAGAACAAATGGCAGTGGCTTACAGTAAATCACAGTGTTAGCAAAGCGCCTCGTGCTACACAATACAGTCCACATGGATGATTTTATTGTCTATGGTACGTGATTAGGTACGTTAACCAATTCAACCGATTACTATCTTAGTTTGTAACTTTGATAGAGCAATCAAGAATGATTGACTAACTCAGTTAGAGGCCTGTTATTTGCAGGCAGTGGGAGGCTGTCAAAGATCAGCTCCGAGCCTTTCCTCTTTTTGCAGGGATTAAATAAACATTTTCCTCTCCCATAGGCCAAACCCGCATTCTTGTGCTACGTGATGTGTCTGGGCTGTGGGGGGTGGAGGGGTATGTCGCTACGCTCAACAGATGTGCTGGTACAGGCTCCTCTCATATACAGCCAAGACGAACATAGACATTAAATATTGAGAAAGCAGGGTTTCCTAAATTGGCATCGCCTCCAGGGAAGGGCAGATGCCACCAGAGTGAAAACTACATATGATCAGTCTTTCTATCCTCTGCTATTTTCTCCCATAGATAACCACATTAATCATCTTGGTCAGAGGCAACGAGGTCTGGACTGCAGAGGATACCAAACTGTATAAAGGCTGAAATCATGGAACATGATAGTGAGTGGAAATGTGGTGATGGTGACCTTGTCTGGATTTACTGGATATACAGTACATGACTCAGTGGCAGACAAGCAAAAAAACAACAACAAAAAAAAGTTAGAGACGTTGCCAGTCGGGTTACCAAGGAAATCCAAACTGTTTAAACATTCACCCAAACAGGAACCTGGGAATCTGACAAAGATTGCTATGATATGCTTGTACTGAAATATCACGACTGAATGTCTGATAAACACAAACCAACCTCACCCACTGACAGACTGACCATTCATGCCAGACCCTTGTTGGTCCATGTAGGCGAACTTATATCTTATAACTTATAAAAACTGCTATTTTTTGTTCTGAGGTCAGGACACAAGAGACCCAGCTGGTTCTTTGGTTAGTTCACATTAATTAATTTCCTGTTTCGAGGTCAGATGGTCCTCACGTGTCTGTTTGCAAACACACACAGCCATTTGACTGCAGAAAAAAAAAGAGATTTCTAACATGTGTGTCTCATTTCGGCTACACTCCAGGGAAGGGGGGCCTTTTCCTGAGTCTTTGCTTGTCCAGGAGCAAAAGTGGCACAGATGGAAAAGCCATTAGTGGGATGAGTTGTACGGGGGAGGTGAAGAGGCCTCGAATGTTGCAACTCAGCTCTGATTCACGTTGACTACTCGAAGTTCTAGTACAGAATTTTCTATTGCAAAAAAGGTCTTTTATTGCTTTAATGCTTAATTTGGAATACCATTACGATCTGGTCATGGAATGTCCGTCATTAAACGTCCACATGTAGGGAGGAAGCCACAGGTGCTGAACAAACTTTGTAATCTTTGTAGAAATTTGTAATCAAATTACAAATGGAATAGAAAGCGTGGTTCTGTAGGAATCTACTACGACATTAGTAGTGTTTATAGTAACACTTACTGTATGTTAAAGCAGAATTAATTGACACTGTATGTTATCTTAAAAAAGGTTGTTGGCTAACATGCATTTACAGATCCAGCAGCATTAGCAGGCATGTCTCTGTCCGCCTGACAAAAGTCCAATTTTAACTCTCCTTTTAGCTCTGTTTTGGTCTCCACCAAGTACTTTTTTGACTCTCTTCACCAGCTAGCCGCTAATTTTGTCTGTCTGCCATTTGGCAGTGGGCAAGTAGTGTACAGTGAGATATTAGAGCTTTTTCTGCTGAAAACAGCTTTCTGATGTGTTATAGGGTTGAGTTTGTCTCTATAAGTGACCCCTTTAACTGTTAAAACTGTGTTAATACACATATTGATTATGCAGCTTGTAATATACCAACTAGTAGCTAAACTGGCTAAAAGCAGCTAAAACATAGCTGAGGGGTTGCAGAGTTGAGAGACAAAGCTCTGTGGTTTACCAGCAGCATTCACATTGAACACAGTAAGTGGATCTATTGTTAATAAAACAATAGTGAGCGTAGGTTAGTGCAGCTTTAAAGAAGAGAATGACATCATCGTTATATGTGCAAACTATACATCCGTGATCAGAAGATTATTGGAACCAGATGAGAATTTTTATTGCATTTGATATAATCGCTGAAATCACACAGAAATGAGTCTCAGCATCCAGACTTTATTTGAGTAAAACATGCTGCCATGAGTTATGGCCGCAACAGGCACTTCCTGAAGTGATCCAGCTTGTCTAAAGGACCACAGGACATAAAAAAGAAAGAACAAGCTACGAATCACATCAAAGCAGGGGAGTTGCCACTATTTCTTAAGGCTAGACTGAAGTGATCCTTGATTAAAGAGTGAAACGTGTCAAATGTCATTAAATTGACACAATATTCATTCCCTTATTCTCTCCCTGTAAATTTACACTATTGTGAAAACCCTTTACTTTTAAGCTTTTTGTAAAAGATTAACACTACTGTGGTGGTTGCCACAGTTTCTCCCCTGCTCTCTCCCTCAGGTGTGGGCGTGGCTGCAGCTTGACAGGACACCTCTGGGTTCTCCTCGGGCTGATTACCAGGCACAGCTGATCATCATTTATCATCACCCCTGGCAATACTTA
>JAVQJF010101893.1:0-16932 GCA_036023855.1 Gadopsis marmoratus
GCCACTGGCTCCCTGTGCTTTTCACAGATGAGAGCAGGTTCACCCTGAGCACATGTGACAGACGTGAAAGGGTCTGGAGAAGCCGTGGAGAACGTTATGCTGCCTGTAACATCGTTCAGCATGATAGGTTTAGTGGTGGGTCAGTGATGGTCTGGGGAGGCAAATCCGTGGAGGGACACACAGACCTCTACAGGCTAGACAACGGCACCCTGACTGCCATTAGGTATCGGGATGAAGTCTTTGGACCCATTGTCAGACCCTACGCTGTCAAGTCAAGGATATTAGAAGGTAAAGAGGCCAAATATCTTGGTGTTTCCTTGTACGCTCATGCCAGACGGAGGCAGATTGCAGTCGACTTGTTTGTGTTTTTGTTTTTTCTTCCGTTCAGCCCAGCTCTCTTCACGTGTGAGAGACGGTGCTGCCAGATTGTCTTGGCATGGGGTAGGCCGGATTATGTGTGTGTGTGCGTGCAGTCACTCATTACATCCTTAAGAATAGATTACTACTCCTGCTGCCTGGGGACCTGGGGGGGGGAGGGTGACGACAGAGGAAGCCACGAAAACACTCCTCTGCACTGCATGGAGATGCTGCTGTGTGTGTATATGAGCGTGCGGGTGAATATGATCATGTGATTCCCGGCTTGTTGGCTGCAAAGTGACGGTGACCCAGTGTCTCCCTGCCTGTCTCACCTCTCTGCTGTGTCAGGCTCACAGATACTCTAGTGGACGCGCTAAGGTTTCTGCTGCAAGCCAGCTGAGGTCACAAACATCCCAGCATGCTCCACCATGGAAGGCACAATTCACACATGCAAATAGGGCTCAAACAATTGGAAGGAAGATCTGTGAAGTCGGGTGATAATTCTCCATTTATAATCTGAAATATTGATTGGAGCTGCCTAAAGTCAGCTATGAAGCCAAAATGTCAAACGTTTGTTGGTTCTAGCTCCTCAAATGTGAGTGTTTACTGATCTGTAATATAATCGAAGCTGAGTAGCATTGGAGTCGAGGCTGTTTTTTTGGACAAAACGCCCCCCCCCTACACATTTCTTTAAAAATGAACTGCATGGCCTCATTGTCCTCGGTGGTGGCTCTGAGGGGAGATCATCCATGTAACAGCACTTGCAATGCACACAGACGAGAAGACGCAAGATGATTAAAGAAAAACCTAGATGGAAGGCGAAATCATGAGCGATGTGTGCTGTGAGAGAGAAGAGTGGGAAACTGTTTGTGTGGTGGTGTTGGTGGTGGAGCAGTAAGAGAGGAGGAGGAGGAGGATAAACACCGTGATGGAGAGTGAGTGAGAGAGGCAGCGAGATGGGGGAGGAGCAGAGATGATTCCTCTCTGTAATCCTCCAGACACACTCTCGGCCTGGCTGCCTGCTGGCTCAGAGAGAGACGAAGGCAGGTGGAGGGCGCGAGCAGAGAGAGAGAGAGAGAGAAACCAAGTGGGATGGAGAAAACAACATGAAGGGAAGAGGAGAAAGGAGAGCTGCCTCGTAAACCGCGCTGAGAGTGAAGCGACGAGGACGAAGCAGCGCCTCTCGCACGGCTTTCGGGCAGAGGGAGGGCGAAGGAGCAGGAGGAGGAGTGCGATGCTTGAGTCCAGCGCTGCCTGAACCGAATCAGAAGAGAGCGAGAGAGGAGCAACAGGGGGGGAGAAGTCCATTGAAAAAATAGCTGGAAGAGAGGACAGAGAGGGAGAGAAAGAGGAGGAAATGAAGAGTATGGAGCAGCAGAGAATGAGCAGAGACACAGATCCCAGGTTTCTCAGGCTCACATGAGTGCATGGACCTGAGCCCAGAGTTACTACAAGATGCTGTCAAAGAACCAGGGCGGAGTGATGGATGTCTGTTTGCACAAACTACGGCTGCTACTTGAAACTCAGAAGTAGATGAGTGCCTGTGTCTCTGTGTGCTGGACCGGGTGTGTGTATGTGTGTGTGTGTGTGTGTGTGTTTGTGTAAGTGTGAGAACATATGACAGACCAGCTGTTTAGGAGATAAACAGGGTCAGGTGCACCCAGAGGAGGGAAGTGGGTGGGCTTGTTGGTGTGCAGCTAGCACACCAACAAGCTTCAGTCCAACCGTCTCAGGTGCAGTTAAGGGTGTGTGTGTGTGTGTGCTTTGGGACAGCGACTAAAAACGAAGAAAAGGAGATGACAGCAGCAACAGTGAGGCGCCGCTGAGCTTCTCCAAGGCTACCTTAGACTCCGGTTTTACAAGCCTCTCCCTACCTCATCGCAACCCAACAAGTGAACTTTGTGGAACAAGTGGAAAACGGGACTTCAACACTAGCACTGGTGTCCTGCTGACGGGGAAGCCCCCACTCAATTTCCTGTGACCAGTGGATGCCTCCTAACTCCAACCATGGGAGAATGGACCATCCTAGAGCGCCTCCTGGAGGCCGCCGTGCAGCAGCACTCTACTATGATCGGAAGGTGAGTACTTGTGCGATTGTGGTCTTCAGAATGATGCTTTGATGTGGGGAGGTTTGGGAGTTCTTACCCGCTTCTATCATGTGTGCATGTGTCTTCATCAGCACGCTTCTACTGTGTCCTGTGCACACATATGGTTTTTAAAATACAGGTGTGTGTGTAACATACGCATGCAGAATATGAATGAATGTATATGTTTCCCTTCTTCCAGTCAATGATTCCTGCTCCGACGGCAGCGAGAGGGGGGGATTTAGCTTCTTTTATCCCTCTGAGTGACATGATGACAGGGTTAAGCAACCAGGAGGAACATTATTTGCCCGCACAGAGGCTTTGGACATCAGAGGTTAAAGAGGAGTGCGAGGACATCTCACCTTAAAAGCCCACCATGCCTATATTCAGTTTTCTACTGTACCTCTCGGTGCGGTTGTCTTCATTCTACCTCTCCTCACGCTTTAATGTCAAGTTGGCTTCAGAAGCCATCGCATTACACAAGCGTGTCTCATTTGAGCTTTCCCACAATGTCCTCTTCCCTCCCTTCTTGCTTATCTTTCCCTTTCTTTCTCTGTCACATATGAAGTAATTTCACAACCTATAAAAACTAGTCACTAGCTCAAGGTCACAGCAGTTATGATTTATGCGTCTTTCTGCGTGCCAAGACGTCTTGCATTTTAGATTGAATAACTCATTCTCATCAGTGTTTTAGCCACAGAGGAATATCGGCTCTGTAGATGGTATTAAACTTGTTTAAGATCTAGTAAAAGGACATATTCCTGAGTTTGGGGTTGTCTCAGGTCATCCTTGATAATCACAGGTTCAGCATTGGTTCATAAGAGGCCGTCTTTATTAGCCATTTAAACCACTCCCCTGAAGCTACTGACTCACTCTGGATAGTGGTACTCTTGAAATATTGTGTGAATAAATGTCAGCCAGTGCATGAAGTAAATGATGTGGAGAAATATTCTTTTTTTTTTTTTTGGCAGAAGTTCAGTCGTCCTCTGCTGACAGAGCTCCGAGTGTGAGTTTTGTCATGATTTCGAGTCTTGTTCTGAGAACAGTCTTGTCGGTTGAATGGTTAGTTAGAGTTGTTTCCTTTGGTGATATGATGAATGATTGGTCAGCATTTGCTTCCCCTCATTCATGAGAAACTGGAAGCGGTGCTGTCGCTCATCAACTGGACTAGTCATCCTGGCTGCAGGGTCTCAGTGAGAGCGAGAAAGAGAAGACTCAGAAAGAGAGGGTTGGTAAGGAGGAAAAGCACTAAAGTAAAATGAAATCCACTGAGGCAATCGAGGCGGGGAAAAAAGCAAAAGAGTTTGGTTGCAAAGTAGAGAGGAGGCAAGCAGAACCGACAAGAGTGCGAGGTGTGAGAGACAGGAAGCAGATGATGGTGAAAGAGTAAAAAGACTGAAGAGTGAAGGCGAAGGCAGTGAGGAGCAGTTATTCACAGACAAGCGAGCAGACACATGGCCTCAGTCTGCAGGGCGTTGGTAGGAAACCAACAGGACTGTCTCGTCACGAGATGGTGCTGCATGTCACGACCTAAGCAGGTCAACCAGAATTCCCGGCGGTAAAAAGCTCAGATCTTCTTTAGGAGGGAGGTGCCAGCCAAAACCTTTGTAAAACAACCAAATGTACGCACTGTACAAATTTACACAATTTTCACCAATTTTGCCCTGTACAGTTTCACTTGCATTTGTTTAGCCTCAATACCTCTAGTTTCTATTTTCAGAAGCATTTACGATACAGCAGTAAATCAGATTTTATAGTGCATACATTGTTTCTGAAAACCATTGAATTACAGGTTGATTCCAAATATCTGTAAGCCATAGAGGTTTTTTCTAACAATATTTATGTGTACAGGAAATACAGAGATCAGGATTACATCAACAGTATCTCTTCAGTGAATAAGAGGCCGTTCAATGGTTTGCTCAAGGATACTTCAGCAGGGTGGAGCCTCGTTGTCGAGTGGCTTGAACTCAGGTTGACATGCTGAAGGATGTAGCAACTGCACTGGCAGCTGAATGACGTCAATATGACAAATTCAGTTCAGATTCCAGGTTCAATTGTAATTGTATTTTTAGCCACGCTAGCGGCACGGCTCTACTTAGGGATGGCAATGTTGGCCGCTCTCTTTGGTCCAGACTGAACTATTTGGATGGATTGCCATGACATTGATACAGACATTCATGATCCCCAGAGGATGAATCCCACTGATATTGGTGCTCACCTGACGTTTCCTCTAGCCTCACCATGAGGGTTGATATCTGTGGCTTTAAGTGAAATGTCTCAACAACTATTGGGTGGATTGTCATGAAAGTTGGAGCAGACATTCATGCCCCCCTTAGGATGAATTATAATAATTGTGGCGATCTGATTTGTCCAATTCTTAGGTTTAGGACCAAATACCTGCACAAATAATGACGGTAAGCCTCCACTATTTTGTGGTTAGTGCTAATTAGCACTAGACTCAGTAGACAACAATCATTAAAACGTGTTATTACACTTAGTAGTTAAGACGCAAGTAGAAGTCTTTTGGAATTCAATCTCATTTCCATAGCTGTAAACGCAATTGACAGACATATTGTCCAATTGGCCAGCTGATTGAGTATAGTATGTCCTTTCCTTGTGAGAATCTTACTAGCTCTACTAATGGAATATTTTTCCACGGTAACGCACATCCCCAGGCATGCACTGGTCTGTTTATTGGAAAGCTAAAGGTGTATTACAGCTTGTTTCGTCCACTAACAGGAGGGACGTATGGCATTTTACCAACTTTCCCAGTTTGAAAAAAATTGATAGACAGGTTATTCATGGTATTTATCTCTTAAATGCTGTTAGTCAGAAGCCCTCCTAATCACTTGGTAAACAGTAAAGTGCCTTCCCTGCATCTGGCTTTTCTACAGCCCAAAACCATCTAATCTGGGACATCACTGCTGACATGAATTTTTATAAAAACGCACACTAATACTCCCTCAATCCTAAAATCCTATTGGTCTCATTGGTCAGCGCAGGTGCCGTCCTGCCGGAGAACGCGTTGGACAGGTTGCCGTCCCCGAGGCGATGCCAGCGTCTGTTCTCATGAGCCCACTGTGACAACAGCCTGCAGGCCTGAGTTGATTCGTCATACATGAGTCACACACACATTAGGGTGAATATAACAGTCTTTGTTTGTGTAAGATTACAAACGGCTCTAGAGGTTCCCTTCTACGGTCAGGGTGCGTGTGTGAGGGAGTGAGTGTAAATACTCAGGACTGTGTGTAAAACGTGAGCCTCTGTGTACTTTGTGGGCATTTCACATGTGTTTGGATGGGTTTCTGCCCTGTCTCTGAGGGTGTATTTGTGTGTTCACCTGCTGCCTGTGATTAATTCCTGCCATTACGGGCAGAGGGGCAGGTGTAAATCGACTTCCCCAGGACCATCTGATGGACTGTGGGACTCCAGGACCCATCGGTTCACACGGCCTCTGAGGAGAAACCATGATGAAGCACTGTCTACCTAATTACTGTCAACACATCGCTCATGCTGTCTCTGTGGTCCCGCTCCCGTAGGCTACACTCTCGGTTGTGAGCTGCCATTGGTCAGAGTGGGACTGCTAAACATGCAAGTCCATCCTCCCACCACCTTGATATTGATCTCCAGTAATGGAATGGGAAGTGGAGCTTGATAGACAGAGTACTAATGAAACAGTCTTTAGGCCTGTCCATTTGTGATACAAATTGACTTGTGGGTTGCAGCAGCAGCTGGAATGTTCAGTGATTAAAGCTGGAAGTATCTCATCGACATTTAAAAATAATTAGCAGACCAAACATGTATTCTACTAATGGTTAAACACCTTGAAGACAGATAAAAGTTCATGAGACTAATCATGAGAACCATAAACTGGATAACTCTCATTCCCTGTGTCACCTTAAGTATCGTATTTGCCCGGATATAAGACGACTCTGATAATAAGAAACAAAACCGGCATTTGAAGGAAATATGTTTTGATTTTTGAAGGTACAAAACACTTTCCAAAAAGTTGTGTTGGGAAAGTTACCCCACAATTCTCTTTTTGCAAGAACATAAATGCCAAATTTGTGTCACACACTCTGCTGTCGCAGCTCAACAGATCATTTTGTCCCTTGTCTGTGTCTGTAGTAAAGTCGTCAGGAGACATTTTCGACTCGTTGTCACTTGTCAAGAATTAATTTCCTCCGTGGAGGAAAAACAGACGAAGAAACTCGTTAGCTTGGCAACATTAAGGCAACAAACAACTCAATACAGGTTCTACTGGTGCTAAGAACATCGAATATCATATGTGCCTTTTTATTCAACTCGTATTTTCCTGAGAAAATGTCTGAAATGTGGGGAGCACTAGATGCTCATTTTAAAATACAGCCCTTGCAGCTGTAGTTCATTTGGCGCACTAGGTAGAATCCCTGAAGAAGACGAGATGGTTGAAGGTGTGCTTGTATCTCAGCGTGCCTCGGCACATGTGTGCTTTACAAGAGGTGATCAAGAGAGTGTGTGTTCCTCTATAAGCTCTACACTTCATTCTTGACATAAGCCAGCGCGCTCAGCATGAATACTCAGCACGTCTCCCTTGGAGTCAAATGACTGTTGTCACTCAGGAGCTGTCAGCTCATTTGCCTAGGAGAGCGTGTGTGTGCCTGTTACACTGCGACTCAGCGTGCTTGTGTTTGTTGATAGACTACAGCTCTGTCATCACATGACCTTTAGATCATCATGCTTTTATTTAGCAAATCTCCGTGGTGCACTCACAACCCCCATGGAAGGTGATGGATGGTTTTGTTTGTACAGAACAAGTCTTATCTGGTAAATGTGGGCTATATTGCAGAAAAGGAGAAAGCGAGAAAGACATCACAGAAGGCCGTGCGATACTCCCGGAACCTATTCGCTCCGCCCCTCCCTGTCTCTGCTTACACACTTCCACCACCCATATGTACTGACCCCCGGGATGAAGTCAGCTGGAATGTCTGCGCCTTCTCCGTGCAGCCACATGAAACCGGCTATTAAAATGACCTCAAATGTTCTCATATGTTCCCGCAGGGACATTATGAATCTCTGGCGGGAAGTACATGCATGTAATTCCTGCTGCATCTCAGACTTTTACAACAAATTTATACAGCATCCACCTGCTGGTAATGCCAAGGACAGGTTTGTTATTGAAGATGCTCCTGATGAGTGCATTAGCATCCCTGTCAGTACTGATAGTGGCATTGATCTGCTCTAGCTGTGCTACTAGAGATGCAAACCTCCTGGAAATGAGACCCGGGAGCAGGAGAGAGCTGCTCTGTAGCTGCTTGCAGCCTTTCATGAGTGGAGTGCTACAACCAGCCTACATGGGGACTTGTGGAGATGCAGAATTGAAGCTCGGGTAGAAAGAGAGAGCAACGGCACATAATTATGCAGCGTGTGTTCTCATTTCTTTAATGCTTACACCTCATATCCACTTCCTCCCAGCGTCTCTCTGGTTCCCAGCTGCTCATGCTCCCGCTCTTTATCCTCACAGTCCACGTATGCTAAGGTCAGGGTTGATGTGGTGTCTACATGCTGATGGATTAATTGATTAAGCTCCTGTTGCAAGTGTGTGTGTGTGTGTTCATCGGACATTATATTAGAAGTTAAACCTTGAGCTAACGCCAATCTTACATCAATTTTAACATCTACATAGTGCATATGGAAACATTGGCGGGTGAAGAAACTCTGGTGAGACTTAACCAGAATAAAATATCATGGATGGTGGTCATAGAGAAGAGGGAGAAAGAGGGATGAGTGGATAAAGATGGAGAGATTAGAGCAGGCAAACGGGTCAGAGTTGAGACACATTTCACCTTGCAGGGCCTCGGGGAGAAACTGTCTCTGGCAGGGTGACTCAGGAAAGGCTTATAGGTTTAGTGTTAGCGCCTCGCTGGAGGACAGAGCAGGTCAGTGTTAGAGTGATATTGGAGGGTTAGTTTAACCTGGTCATCACCTCACACATTCAAACACAGGAGAGCAACACTAGACACATGAAGCAGTCACCTAGTCATATGATCATTTATGAAACATGTTTCAGTTTCAAAGTGTAAATATAAGATTGGGATATTAAATCAGTTACCTTGGAATGATTGCTATAACTAATGAAATTATGGTTGAAAAGACTGGTAGCCTTCATTTTACTTTTACATTAGAGCTTGTTATTCCATAGATTTTTTTTAAACGGAGAACTGATTCAACTTTCCAGGCAGCCTTTAGTTTCAGTTATTTAGGGTACAGCTCAGTGACAATCAACTGGAACCTTTTTATTTTAGATCACAGTGATGACTTGACAATTCGTCGCTGTGATCATTCTGTTGGCTTTATTTTTCAGTAAAAGTTAGTTTTTTGTGAGGTGGAAATGGAGTTTGAAAACGCTTCCCTGCTGGGGCGTTCAAGGACCCGTGGGCAGATCTGACATCCAAGGATTGAAAATCACCTGCCAAGATCTACAGGATGTTGTCAGAAAATCATTACTTGAAAATGAAAAGCAGTCCCTGTTCTCACCTGAATTACCACATGATGATAACAGTGGTGTGATGAATTATTTATCTCGGGCAGGTTTTACATCTCGGCAAGATGATATTAGTACCTTGTTGGCACGAGCTGTGTGCAACATGAGCAAACTAGTCAAAGTAAATATGCTGGTTGTTGGGTGTTATGTAATACCAGTGCATATATGGATCAAAGAAAAAAATATTAGAGGCAAGCTTTATTAGAATGAAATGTGTTAGTCCTCATAAGGCCTAGTAAGGCAGGTGATTTAACAGCAAGTAGTGTAACCATGAACTCTTAATTGGGCAGTGTAGTCTCTGTGTACCGTTAACAGTTTCTCTGAGCAGCACCAACATGACAAGGACACTAAAATACCCAACTTCACTCTTGGTTTTCACTTTAGACACTTGACTTTTTTACCCCTCATTACTATTACCATCACCTGAAAGCAACAGCGGGTAGCAACTAAAATTAGTTTGAGGCAAGGGGATCTAAAGGGTTAACCTTCAAATAAAATAGTAGTTATAAGGCTTTCCTTTATAAACTTTAAGCCTGGAGCCCAAACTTTGGAAAGCTCTTCCCAGAGCCACAGAGGACATTATACTTATTACATATCTTTGAATCATCTCAACATTATGTAGATAATGTTAACAAAACACAAAGTGAGACTGTGGTTTAATGTAACGGCCAATCAGCTTCAACTCCTTCCCTCGCCCAGCTACCACTCAACAAAATCCCATCGGTTTGTGGTCCTGGCTCCACAGTTGATGTCAGGTCAGCAGAGACTGTACACATCTTCTGTCACACACTGAAAACTCACCTGTCCACAGCTTGGCCCATCATAGGCATTTCAGCATATTTGATGAAGAATGCACTTCTTGTAAGTCGTGTTGGATAAAAGCCTCAGCTAAATAAATGTAACGTTTAAGAAATTTCATCAAGGGTCATGCTGTGCTCACCGGTTTAAAATAGCTCTTATGCAGCCAGATAAACAACACTCCATAAAATATGAGGGATAAAATTAAAACTTTGGTCTCGGTTTGGTACAAAGTAACGCTTCCTTTGAAGCTTTTCTGAGCTGGGTCCATTTGTGTAAGCTCGTGGCTGTGAGGCTATTGTCTTATTTATAAAATCTGCTTTTATTACACATGACAAACAGCATTTCTACGTAGGATCATAAAGCTGACAGTCTCGTTTTGTCTGATTGATCGCTATGTTTGTGTGCTGATGTTCTGATAAAGCCGCTCCCCCGCACATCTCCATGCATCTTCCTCTCGTTCTTTTCCAGACTGCCTCCTCGCTTTATCTCCCTCAAGCTCGCTTTGTGAAGATCAAAAAGTTACTCTTCTGCTATTGATTTACTCTCCTCATTCCCACCCGCCCCAACTCCCATCATTGGCTGCATCTTCCCACTTTACTGGGGTCTGGGTGACGAACAAGCTGAGAGTGTAAGAGTCACTCAGACTGCGGTACGTTTATCTCCTTGAGCATGTTTGTAATGAATGTTCCTCAGAGGCAATGTCAGCTTCAGCACAGCTCCTGATTGATTCAACATGAATAAAGCATACGGCATCTCCGCCAGGACCAACATAGTGTAAGGAGGCATCTGATCCACTGCCCCCTCACAGACAGACAGACACACACACACACACACACACACACACACACACACGCGCGCTCATAACCAGATGGTCATCCAAATATACGAGCATGTGCGTAAGCAAACTTGCAGCGTGGTTAATACATTTACTCATTACTCAGAGGTGGAAACATACACATAGACACGCTTTCTCGCACTTTCTGTCACAGTCCTCCTCGTTGCATATGAGCAAGATATAGTGTGACAATGCAATCGCCACCTCACAACACACACACACACACACACACACACACACTCCCATTCACAGATTTTTTAATTAAGCAGTGAAATAAAGCTGCAGGGAGTGCGTTTGACTCCCTGCAATATGGTACAATCACACCGCTCTCTTAGCCAAATTTTAAAAAGAGCTACTCGGTAGACGATGCCGCAATGTGAAGCTGATAGATTTGACTTTCACAAACTGTAGAATGGCTGCAGCAGGACTCACACTGTCGGCTGCTGTTCCCTGGAGAAAGCTCTATCTCGCTAGCTTCCAGAATGTAGTGGATTCAAAGTATTAAGCAGCATAGAATTCCAATACTCACGCAAAGTGCAAGTACCTCAGAATTGCACTTACGTAGGCTACAGCAATTGAGTAAATGTACTTATACCTCCCACCCTGAATATGAGACGTGTTAATGCAAAATGTAAACATGTCTTTTTCAGTCATTTGTACGTTTTATTCATATTTCCATTGGAACCACTATGTTAGATCAGAAACTCTTTTTAAAAATAGGTAGGAGAGTGTTTTGTCCTTTGTTGGGATGTTCCTTCCATGTATGATTGTATGTCACGGAGGCTCCCTGCATGTGCCAGAGCGGCTGATTTGAGTCGCAGCTTGGCACGGGAACGTCGCGTTGGGTGGGGAGTTGGCATGGACGCGACGGCCCTATCTCGGGATTGTCCAAAACCCACCCTTTTAATCCGGATTATGCCCATGATTTCTCTCTCACACTCTCTCTCTCTCGCTTTCTGTATTTCCCTGCGCTGACCCCCCTCCCATCCTCCCCCCTTTCTCGCCCACGCATTCACTCTCTTCCTCTCTCCTGCTGCTCTTTCTCCTGCTCACGCCTCACCCCTCCATCACAACCTTACAACCTACCCAAAAACCCAATGCTCGGCACTGGTTGGTCTGTTGCCATGGTGACCACTCATGCCACTGCTTTTCATTCCTGCCATTGATCTGTACTGAATGATTGCACAGAGTAGATTTTAGAAAGTCTATTTTTAATGTCTGGATGCTTCTATTTTAGTCGTACTTGATCGCCTAATCTGTTGCCAAGGTAACTGCCGTGGTTATTATCCTTGCACTACCAGTGCACTGGTAGGAAAATGGGATACTCTCTCTCGTGATCAATCTAATCGTTGTTGGTGTTTAAATACTATAAAAAAAAATCCTTTTATGGTCATTAGTCAGACCGACTCTACTGGGACTACATCATCTCATAAAACTACACAAAAATACAACTGAATGATGATCATCAATTTATACTGTGTGTGTGTGTGTGTGTGTGTGAGAGAGAGAAACACTGAGAGATGGGTAGATACGTGAACAGTTATCAAATATGCTATTATTAGATTTCAATTTCAGCAGTTTACAGAGACTAAACCATATTAAATACTGTCACCAACCACCTTATCATGGCAACAGAAATATACAGTGTGTATATACTGTGTAATATGGTGCACAGATAAGTTGAATAGACAGCTGTGTGTCGGTACACACTATGTCTGCTTCTGTATGTGGCTATGTTACATGTATACTAAGATATGCTCAGTGGTGGAAATATACAGATACTTTACACATCACAATGTAAAAATACTGCATTACAAGTAAAAGTCCTGCATTTAAAATCTCCACACCGAGGTATTATCAGATATTATTACCTTACTTAAAGTATCAAAAGGTAAAAGAACTTGTTTCTTCAGAAAATTGGTCCCTGTGACTCACATATTATTACATTGATTATTAATACATTTGCATCTATGCACATGTAGCATTTTACTGTTGTAGGTGGTCAATGTGGAGCTATCTTTGACTGCTTTATATACAGCTGAAGTCGAGACTAGTGTTTCCCAAGCCTGGGTTCAGGCCCCTTCAAAAGGGTCACGAGATAAATCTGTGGGGCTGTGAGATGATTAAAGGGTGGAACTGCAAACAACTCATAGACAAGGGGCCCCAACAGGACATTTATCTAAGCGTATCCTATGTTTTAATGCAAATTTTAATCTGTAAGTAGCACAAAATGGAAATACTCAAGCAAAGTACCTCACCTCACACCACTGCATATATTTCATACTGTATTATGTAAAATGTGTCTTCCTGGGATTATTTGTTTGAATGCGCTTTGCATGCTGCCCCTTGAATATTCATCTAAATTAGACACAGTGGTACATACGGTCACTGATCTACCTGAACTGAACCAAAGTTAACCTGAGAGCCACCTGCTCGGAGACCAAAGGCTTCCAGGCTAGATAATAGTATAACCATTATTACTGGTTGGTATGATAGAAATTCATATTCATCTTCTCCCAAGAGGATGGAACTAACACCCGGTAAAGTCAGACACAATCAGCTTTGTGACACCTCGCAACAGCTGGAAGAGTGTGTGCGTCTCTGACTTAAAATGCATGTGTGCACATGTGCATAGAGAGTTGTCCTCTCATACTTTGTCTGTACGCCGTACAAGCGCACACCGTATATGGTCTTAGCATGAGAGCGTGATAATAAGTGTCAGTGAGTGAGTGTGTATGTGTGTATGTTGGGAGGTGGGTGGCCAGCAGGAGAGAGTGCAGCCCCCTCACTCCTTCTGTCACTGGCCTGAAGCACCGGAACGTCCCTTCTAGGTCTGTGTGTGTGTGTGTGTGTGTGTGTCTACCCCTTTTCCACCAACGCTATCCAAGTGCTGGTTCTGGGCTGGTGCTAGTGCCAGTTCACAGTTGGTTCAACTAGCAAACCTTCTAAGAACCGATTTCCATTTCCACGGACGAGAGCCACGTCACTGTTTACGTCTGTATATGTCTCCGCTTTCCCAGCAACACTAGAGGCAACTTCACGCAAAACACCAATGTTGGACTACATGGCAACTTTACAAGTGTTGCTCCGGAAAGGTGGTCTCTTCCATGGACCACTGCTGTTTTGATTTCACGTCCATTCAGCTCTGGTTTTTTAAAAATGGTGGTCAGAAAGTTTTTGTTCGTCTTGGTTGGTCACAATAATCCCGCCTCCAGCCACTGACGTAAGCCGTTCTTGGTTCCAGCCCATGGAGTTGGTGTCACTCTGGAACCAAGAGCTGGTTCTTTTGCTGTCGAAATGCAAAGAACTGGTTCCAAATTAAGCACCAGCTCCGAACTAGCACTGAAACTGCCTTGGTGGAAAAGGGGTATCTGAGGGCTCCCATGTGAGGCTGGATAAACCTTGGTGCCAGGTGACCCGCCGTGAACTACAAGCTATTGATAAACCTTGGCAAAGGAACACAGAGTCTGAGAGAGAAAGAGTGTATGACAAGTCCATCCATATTTTACGTGACAGGATTAGATTGGTCAGAGCTGCTGGTAGGTTGTATTTGACACACAAGAGAGACAGAATGTCAAAACATTAAGAGAGCAAAGAAAAATAACGACAAGAGAGGCAGGATGCAAAACCAGGTTATTATTTACCCAAAAAAGGTTATTTAAACAATTTAAAAGGTTATTTAAAAAAATTGTGGCCTATAAAAGGGTCAACTAAACAGCCATAAACGAAGGAATTCTAAATGAATCGGTGCTTACTGACCTCACACCCACAAAAAACACAGGGGAACATACTATATACTGGGTGATCAGGCCAGTGTGGAACGTCTTTGCGAACCTACCAGAGCTTACTACATAGAAAATAAGAAACCCACACCCAAGTTTGTCTTGCAGCATGGTGACAGTGTTACACGCTACTTCTGTCTTTGCAAAACCACAAGAGGCCACTTGTCAGGAAAATTTAAACATAGGTCGTATAATGAGAGATACAGGTTATAGATGTATAGCAGAAGCAAAGCTGCAGCAGATATGGAAGTGTAGAATGGAGGGATGGTAGCGGTGCAGAGAAAAGGCTGAGCGAAACAGCGAGGGAACAGGTAACGATGGAGGCTCTGAAAAGGGTAAGCAGGTCAGCCATAACATTGGACTTGTTTGCATCAGTGCAGAGCAGCTAACAGGACTCCTAAGTCTGCAGAGACATTGCTAAGCGCTGCTCTTTTTATCCTTCACAATTACATCCCAATAACTGAAATTCAACATTTCAAGCACAAAACGTTTTGCCATTTTGTTAGAGCCAGAAATAACATTTTGACACTCTGTATCCATATCTTCAACTGGTTTCTGTGTCCCATCATGAAAATAACCTAATTTCACCATCAACAGTAGAGGCTGATGTTCCTTTCTCTGAAAAGGGGGCTAATATGTTATCATCTAAGCAACTTCTACACAGTAGCATGGTTTGTTCTGCCTTGCTGGCATAATTTGTTTCAGTGAACTCTGCTTCAGGCTTTTGCATAAAGTAAACTAGCATCATGCAAGCCACGCTTCAACTGGTGCAACAAATCTGCTCCCCTCCTCAGCAGAAACATGCTGTTCTTTAGTTGACTTAGCTTCCAGTCGGCACACTTTCTCTCCCTCTCCATCTCCCGTTGTTTTCTGCCCCTCGCCTGTTGCCGTGGTAACTAGCGGAGGGAAGTTGAGTGAAGGGGAGCTTGCGGGAGGGGAGCTGGAAGGAAAAGAAAAACGTGTGGGGGGGTTTCAGTGTAAAGGAACCATGGCTGCTCTTCCTCTACCCTCTTCATCTCCACATCTTCCAATCTCTCCAAAAACTTAGGCTCATCAGCAATCCCTGGCAAATTACTTCCTTGCCTCCTCTTCCTCATTATCCTCCCATATTTTTGCCTTCTCCTGGTTTAGTTTCTTCTTCTGTTATCTCTTTGTCCTTGATTCTTGTTCTCCAGCTTAACGTTTGGTGAGGTGTACTTTTCAGTGGACATGATACTCCAAAGTGCCTCACATCAACACTAGTTTGTCAATTTTTCATATTCTTTACCTCACTAACCCCTCAAACTCGGCTCGCTCCAATTGCCGACGTAAGGTTGAAGAGTCTGACATTAAACATAAAGGCAGCTGTTCCATCATTTTCAAGGCAGCTGCACTATGAATGGCATTTTAAGTTTCTGGATGTTGAATAATGCAGAAACAGCATTGTGTGTGTGCGTGTGCATATGGAGGTGGCAGATGGAATAGATTTCGCCTATCAGATGCAGAAACTATGATTATTTTTCATGTTACTGTACACGTTTGTTTTTTGACAATTAACTTCACATTCGTAATGAGAGCTTTGAATATGACAAACGCCCCCACAGTGCAAAATATCCGCTGTCTGATGATGAGGAGAAAGGGAGGGAGAAAGATGGCGGGTTGGGGACAGACAATTGCTGGAAGAGAAGAGGCATTTGGAGTTGTGTTGGCATAATATTTTTGCATAATCACCACCGCCTGCGTGGTAACACAGGCAACATATTAGTCAAAAGGGATCAACAAACATTGTCTGCCAGGAACAGAGACTGTGAGTGTGTTGATATGTCTGCCATGTGTATGTTTGAAGCGTATGTCTACAATGTAGGGCTGATCTGATGAATCGATGAAACGTTTAATTGAGCAACAGTCAATAACCCCAAAATACAATTAATGGATGAACAATAAAACATACATTTGGAAAGCTGCAACCTACACATTTTTGGCATTTTTGCTTGACTTGAATGCAAACCCAACATTATCATTTTTTTTCTGATGACGACTCAATTCTTTCAAATGTAGTGTTAATGATTCTGCACAATGTAATGAACCTGCAGCATTTTCCACAAGAGTACGAGCGTGCAGAAACAATTAGAGGGTGCATTACGTGGACTTCGGTACAGAGTTTTCTGTTTTAGCGGGAAAATGCCTCCTGGATGCAGAGGAAGGAGGCTCTTCATAGAAAACTACAGACACAATCTGTAGATTGGAGACAGTGCAGGGGGGCACAGAGAGAGAGAGGTCACAGCAGCAGCCCTAGGAGTGCAAATGAAAGATGCTCTAAAGAGGAGAGAAAAGAAAAAAACAGGTGGGGGTTGCTGTGTGGTGTACGGTAATCTAAAGCTATTTGATGGCATTAACAAAAAAACAAAAAAAAAAGAAACAACCTAATGCAAGAATCCTCCCTTGGCACAGCCACAGATTACAGCGGTGGGTTTGTGTGTGGAAGCTATTATATAATTCATTCCCTATGATGAGATTTTCCTCCATTGCTGGTTTTCCTTACTCGGGGGGGGGGGGGGGGGGGGGGGGGGG